>CM076583.1:1018640045-1018872607 GCA_034641835.2 Pinus albicaulis
AGTGGACATTTACAATTATTTTTTTAAATTACTATTTAAAATAAATTCAAAATAAATTTTAGAAAATTAACGTAATTTAGTGTACACGAATTATGTAAAACACAAATTTCAAAGCACTAATTGATGTGTGAAACTTAATTTAAGCAAAAAAAATTATAAAAACGTTAAGTTCACTAAATTGTGCTTTACATGGTGGGACCACGCTTGGTATAAAATTGAAAAAAACACATGGACATTGAAAAAAATACATGGTGAAACTCCATTTAAACAAAAAATTGTTGAAGTCCTCGCATTTTAATTTTATAAAAATGTGAAGTTCACCACTTGTTGCAAATGTGAAGTTCACCAAGTTGCGCTTTACATGGTGTGGTGGGAGCACACTTGGTATATAATTGAAAAAAACAAATGGTCATTAAAAAATTCACATTTATAAGTACAAAACAAACATATCCAAGATATGTTACAATGTCCATCAATAAATTTTGAAGGAGATCGTCTCAATACTAATTCATCTTTGAGAGATGAATCTTGAATTTTTTAAGAAGAGCGTATCAAAACTAATTCATCTTTGAGAGATGAATCTTGAATTTTTGAAGAAGAGCGTCTCAAAACTAATTCATCTTTGAGAGATGAATCTTGCATTGGCATTGCCCCGAATAATTTTAATTCATATTTGATAGATGAATCGTGAATTAGCATTGCCCCACACAATACATCAGTAGACATCTTATTCACATTTGTACAATGTTTATACTATAAAATTGAAATTGGCTAACAATATTATTTTCTATTCCATGCAGTTCTTTTAGCCTCTCCTTCTTAACTTGGTACACATCATTCATCTGGTTGCACACAAGTTCAGAATTGGTGAAAACTACAATTCCATTTGATCCATACTCCATAGCTGTTCCCAGGCCTTCTATCAATGCAATATAACATTCCTCGTTGTTTGTTGTTCTTCCATGTATATTCATTTTCCTTTGGATGACTTTGCTAGTCGCAATATTGGAAAGCACATATGTAATCACTACTTTCCCTAGATTGGGATAACAAGAAACGTCTATTCATAATTTCCATTTTTCAACCATATTTAGTGCGTTTTTTATCCCTGAAAAAAAACAAATTCAATAAAAATATATTAAATTGAAATTTATTGCAAATGCATGGGAAAATGACAAATGTGCATGAGATAAATGACATTTGCATGGTTTATCTTAAATTTTATGATAGAATTCACATCTAGAAATGAGATGCATTAAAGATTGCATTGCCTAGAGTTTAAAGATTACATTGCCTAGAGTTTAAGGGGGATTTATGACACATATACATGGTTCATGAATGGTTTGCATGAAAGGTTTCCTTAAAATTTATGGCATAAATCACATCTAGAATAGTTGGCCTTAAAATTATTTTATGCACTTTGTTAACACTGGAAAATCATACAGCAGAAGATGACATTAATTAATGTCAAGCCAAAGGATTTACAAGGCAGAAAAACAGTATGGAATCAAGAAAGTATTTAAAATCTCTAAGGTTTTGAGAACATCAAATTTGAACTAGTCTTAAATGCTAAATTGCGCGCTTAATCCTTCGAGAAGAGCACCTTCTGCGCGCCTTTTTCCCCGATAAGCGCGCATTCCTGAAAGTGGAAAAATGTCACTTTCTGGGACCACACAATGCAAAGGACAATTTCTCCTTATATGAGGCCGCCTAAGGACAGCCACCAGTGCCTCCTTAGACACTATGTGAGCACAGAAAGGAATATTTGGAGCACACAATGGAATCATACCTCTACCTTGGGTCACCATCCACCATGTACGAAGGGAGGGAAGGAGGATTTGAAATCCCCTATATAAAGCCACCAAGAGATGAAGAATGGGTGATCACATTATTATGATAGCCAAAATTTCCCAAGCAATACTAGCATTGTGTGACCCAGAGCTGGAGATAGAGGGGACTCGATTGTTGGCCACCCAATAGTCCTAGTCCACCACAGTGGAGAGAGAGGGAGACTGCATCAGAGGCAGAACTTGGAAAAACAACATCCTTGCATTAGGACCTAGAACCATTGTTTAGGGGCCCTTTGGCAAGTCGGTAAAATTTCTTCTCCATATCAAACATTTAATAAGAAGAGGCCTAGAGCCGTCGTTTGCATTATTATCATTTTGACTCTCTTCAATAGCTTATGTATATTTTGTTTTAGTTTTATTTTAATTTGAGCATACATTCGCATATTTTCCCCTCTAGATTATATGCTTTTGAGCTCCACCACATTCTGCCTGTTACCAATAGTTTATAGGCGTAGACCACATCCCTTAAACTGGTGCAATTTCGTACACCCATGTGTAAAATCCACCGCAACAAGACTGGCGACTCCACTAAAGTTTTACAAGTTTATGTGGTTGTGCCATCTCTTGCAGGAGAGCTTTGTCTACGTTAGAGAGTGGAGCTGATAGTCCTCTGATCCATCTTACAGTGCCTAGATTCACTTCGAGTGACAAACTAAAGAAGGAAGCTCCTAATCTTTTTACTTGCAGGATTTTTGCGCGTAGTTGTTTCTCATAGACCCGCAGTGCATGCGTTTAGGACTGACCTGCGCGCAGGAAAGCGCACCTGCCACAGCCTTTTCTACGCAAATTACTTAATGAGATTTTTCTCCCTATATTCTGCATTTTTCTACTTGTAGTGTGCTGGGTAGTCCCTAATTTATCTTCCAGCACTTATGTTGATACCTCACATCTTCTGAGAACTTACTTTTAGCTGCCTTCTGTAGGATTAGAGTAACTTTCCCTTTAAGTTGGTTTTTGCAAAAAATCTTCACATAGTTTAAGTAGGGTGAAAATTAACCATTGCATTCCAAAAAATTTGTGTTTTTAAAATTCTGGTATTCACACTTAGGTAAACTAGTCAAAGTAAGTGGCCCAAGACCACGCATGCATAGCTAGTTTTATTTTTTTTAGTGTAGAAATTATTTAGTTCAGTTCAATTTTTGCATTAAAGATTGCGGGACTAGGATTGAATTGTCGATTAGAGAAAGTAATCTCTGCTACCTTTGCACCCTCCGGTGATCCTAGGTAAGCATATGAACACTCTATATTTACAATTCACCATCTCCCTTTATCCACACATGTTTTCCATTTGAGCCAAGAATAATATAACTAGGAAAATTTGAAAGCGACCCTTTATCCACACATGTTTTCCATTTGAGCCAGAAATAATATAACATAGTCTAAATAGGGGATTCTTGTAAAGGATCAATGATATCCATATGTTCAAACTATGAGATTTTTCACCATATGCTCACATACACTCACCCACTAAGAAAAGGAAGACACCTAAAACTAACTTAACCAAACTCACTAAATTCTCCCCACAAGGGCCACAAAATAATTTATAGTTTAAGTTAGGATCAAGGGGGTAGGCATCCAATAAGCCTCCTTGATCATAATTCATATTGAAACATAGAATTTGCGTATTTATGGAACTTCAAATCCACCTATCAGCCCACAGCGAAGAAAACATGAGCGCGACAGAGACCTGATTCAGAGGGGGTTAGGCTTAGGCGCAGTGCGTGCGGTATCAGTTGCAGCTACTTGACCCGGCTAATACTCGGTGCTGTTATTTGACTACCAAGAAGCCCAAGACTCGAACGCTCAGGTGGGACAGCAGTACTTAGTGGCCAAAAATTAGGGCATTCTTTACCCTATAGGTGACGGTGCAGGCAAGCACCAGACCCTCTACCCTTACCTTTGTGGATTCTCTTCGGCCGACTGGGGGCGTCGCCAGCTCTTACAGGATGTTGTGCCAGCACTCACAAGAAATATTATCAAGGCCCAGTTACTTTTGAGTGTGTGAGGAAGCATAGGTCTTCTAGGATTTTGAGTATCACGCGCAAACAAACAAAAACCATATTTTTTGCTTGATTGATCACATAGATTAAGTTAAAGGGAAAACTCATTTAATTTTTGCTTTGTTTTATGTATTTGGCCATAAATTATCTTTGATCATAGACTCTATCCTCTCAAAGTTTTCCAAAAACCGAACCTGGTCGATACCCGAACAGTCCCAACGAAACGTCATCGATCTAGGCATCTTTTGGACTTGCCCCCCATTACAGGGAGGGGTTCCAGGTCTTTCGCCATTTAGGTGTCAAAGACAGAACAATGCCACTGTCATTCGTTCGTCCTTTATCAGAGAAACCATAGTTGGGAACCCTAGTTGGTCTCCCAACACCACACCACTCCTCCCTCGACCCCAGGGGCAGAGGAGTGCGTCCCATTCGGGAAGACAACTGAACACACATGAGGGTACGTCACAGACTAACCCTCGTTCTAACCAGAACTTCGTGTCTTCACACGTTGTGATGACATCAACCTCCCAGTCACCTTTCTTAGCTTCATTGAATATACTGATTTAACGAAGCTAACGAATGACCCCATCGCACATAATCCTACATGGCCTCCCATGCCCACGAAGCTCCCTTCGGATATACCAAAATTCGAAGGCAAGCAAGTGAAAGACCTAGGTAATTATGTAATGACCTTTCACCTGTGGTGCTCGTTGAATAGTATCATCGACAACACTATTCGATTGAGGCTATTTCAATGCACTCTTACAGGAGTAGTCGCGAAGTGGTACGTGGAGAAACCTCCTGCTTCACATGGAACCTTTTGTGCCCTTGCTACCGCATTCCTCAAATATTTTCAGTTACCCATTCACCATGATTTGGGAATAGAGTTACTAACTCATTTTAGACAAACCCCCGTCGTCCATATCTTTGACCATCTTCATGAATTGAGGCAGAATCGCAGTTTACGTAAAGCTAAACTCGATAATTGGGTCCTCTTAGATTTATTCTTTAAAACACTGACGGTGTATATTTCAAAGGACATGGCGCAGAAATACCCCACATCCAAAGATGATGAAATTAGTAAAGCCCAGAAGCTTGAACTGATTTATATGCAATCAAGATACATTTACAACATCCTGCCTAACGCCCCGTGCCTGCAAACTTATCAAGAATTTCCAGGCGCGTTGAACTCTGTAGACGGATTAATAGGGTCAATGACCCAAGGTTACCTAGGAAGCAGTAGTCAAAATACCGGTTATGAATATAGTTCTACTAAGAACATGCCTCGACCCAGATTTCAAAGTCATCATATGCCTCAGCAAAATTTGACTAATAGGGCGCAAGCGTATCACCAAGGAGGACCCTATCCTCCATCTGAGGGAACCAAGTACATAGAAAGAAACACTGATGGAAGAGCTCCCCTCCAATGGTTAGGTGCAAACAAGGGACAACATTATGCTCAGTCCCAAGGACATGACCCACCTACACAAACCAACGCAAAGGTGAACTTTGTGCAGTCGTCCCAAAACCAACCACACCAGTATAATCAGGAGAAATACCCTCCTAACATGGTTAAGAAAAATTCAAAAAACAAGCCAAAAGGGAACCCTGGACAAGGGGGCAGCAACCAAAAGCACCCACAACGATCCCAGGCTAGAGGTAACTCTAATAGGAATCAGAAACAGGAGCCAAGAAATGCCTAATGGCAAGGCAAAAGGCCACCTTTGCGAACAAACCATTATTGTTCAATATGTGGTGAGTACGGGCTCTATACTCACCACTGTCCTGATCTCCATGAGCTAAAAAAGCTTTAGAGTAACCAAGGACAAGGAGGATCTTCCCAGCAACCCGCTTTTATGCAAGAACATTTCCCCCACCAAGGGACAGTCAGCACTCGGCAGCAAAACCCAGACGGTTCTGGGAAAAGCAGTCATGAAATCTACATGAATGGGGAAGAGATGTTGTTCCAAACACGGAACTGCAACTACAACACCCCACCAGACACCACTACGTCAGGGGCTAGTACTAGTGCACCAACTGCACCTTTTACCATTTCAAAGATGCCTATCGAACCATTACCAAAGATGGCAAAGGGACCTAATAGGCGAGAATGTAACTACTCCAAAGTGGCCCATAATTATAGCATCGTGGATGATTTATCTCAATCACCCGCTACCATGTCCACCCTAGAAGTACTGCAGTCGTGCCCAAAATAGAGG
The DNA here is from genome assembly GCA_034641835.2 of Pinus albicaulis. NCBI lineage: Eukaryota > Viridiplantae > Streptophyta > Pinopsida > Pinales > Pinaceae > Pinus > Pinus albicaulis. The sequence goes on from CM076583.1 coordinate 1,018,646,115, forward strand.
AAAGCCCTACTTTCCACATTAGGCACTATCGACCCTACTGATATGCGCCTGATGGATTTCTACTTAGACAAAACCACCCCTAGGCTTCCTTCAATGGTTGCCTTCCAGATATCAGTATTGGTCCAAAATATCACTATTCACCGATGTGTCATAGACGTGGGTGCATCGACATGCATCATGTCAAAAAATGTTTAGCAGAAGTTAGGGTCTCCCAAACTAAAACCCTCAGTCATAACGCTTCGAGCATATGACGGTCATCCCTCGACCCCTGTCAGCCTCTACCAAAATGTCCCAGTCTACTTAGCCGGAAAGACAGTGCACATAGAGATTGAAGTCTTGGACGCTCACTTGAATTAAAATATACTCCTTGGGCGGAGTTATATGTATGCCATTTCTGCCATAACTTCCTCCGTCTTCCTCATTATGATGTTCCCCCACAAGGATTGCATCATTACTGTAGACCAGCTGACACACAATGAGAAGCACCCCCTAAAAAACATAGATGTAATTCTACCCTATGTAGATACAGCCTCGGATGGTCTTTCACGATACCAAGAATATGGCCCTGGCCAATTCAAACCATCGTCTGTTCTAGGGTCATTCCTAGGAGATCCTCCCATAATCCCGGAGTCATCACCCGATGTCACAGGGGCCCTGGTGTGCATGATGTCCAAATAAAGCACCGAGGCTAGTGAGGACATGGACTCAAGCAGTAACGACACTGAGGCATTGACCACAGAAGCCTCTCTAGCCTACACCGCCTCCCAAACCCCTTTCCTCTACCCCCCAACTGGCTTTGTCTCCCAGCAGGTTTTGGCAACACTGGTATTACCCAACATATCGTTGGTGTTCCCAGTTTGGTACCTCGTCCCTCCTTTCGGAACAGAAGCCACCAATGTTATTGCCACAGGGTTAAAGCCCCTTAGTCCCGAGGAGCCCCCACCTACCCAAGAAACGGTCGAGACCGCCCCCGCAAAGGAAGTTCCCATTGCGAAATCGGTGATCACAGCCAAGAAAATTACAAATAGAGGAAATAAGATGGCGACCCCAGCTATTCAAAGGGAATCACCAGTTTGCGCCATATGTGACATTATAGTCCACCCTACTCATATATGTCTGGAGCTAGATGAATTAAAGCCACTCCTTGGATCTGAGACAGAAATCGCGACGCTGTGTTCCCGTAAAAAGGAACCTACCACCAAAGGTAAAGGCAAAGTGCTACGTACCAATCATGCATGTGCTATCTGCAGTATCTATGGGCACTATACATATCATTGCCCAGAGATCCCGCGATATATGGACGCCTTACATGTCGTCGAGTGATACTACCAAGAGGATCCCCCCGCCCAATCTATTGGAGATGAACCTCGTGTCATCCTGTACATGCAGGTGGAATGACGCTGAACAGAAAGACAGCCATTTGTCTCTCCTCCCCCCAAGCCACCATACACCAACCAGGGACAAGGGAACTTGGTTGCCTCATCCTCTTGAGTTATCAGGCGCATCGATTACTGCAGACGGCTTGGTCAGGTCTTTGACCTAAGCTCACCTAGGCAAGAGTAATCTGTATTCGGGGAGATCCTGGATAGGGTGTAGTAACCGGAAACGCTCCCCATGATCTCAGTTTATAAATGAAATTAAAGCTAGGAGCCAAGTAACAACTCCCAAGGGAACAAAGGCAATGCCACACATTCGCTTTCTAGGAAAAATAAATTTTAAGCGCCGACAGGTATGCCCTCTCTCATCTTCTTTTTTAAATCTCATTACTTTCAATAATATTTGATGAAAATAAGATTCTTTCACTTGAGGTAGTTGTTTTTGTAGGAATAACCCGCAAACCATTTACAACACCATCTACTGAAAGTTCCGGAGCAGGTATCATTCTACCCCCAACATGATAGAGTCTTGGAAAAATTTTCATATCCTCACATCATTTCTCCATCAAAAATAAACCATAGGGTCCTCATATCCAACCGTGTTTGTCATTACCTCACCCTGCACATGATAAACATCCGTGTTGGTTGGTAGAGCCTCCCCTCCATGGCGCTCATCACCCAAAGTAGACCATATATCATAGCAAAAGTGACGCCATGGCCATACCACTTCAGTTCGAGAAGCACCTCGTGCCCATCCATTCATCATGCATAAGGTCAAGTTTGCCATATAAACTGAAACCCCTTTCTCAGATGACCAGGTTGTACAAGTAGATCGAAAGCGCACCTCGACGCATCGCATTTGGCCCACCATACCTCCACCAGCATAATCCCATCTGTGACACTGTTATCTACTTCATCAACCCCGCACATGAGACCAACCAATGGGAACCCCACCCCCAGTAAAACACCGTCCTCACATCTTCAGTGAGCGAACACTTTCATGTTTTGGGGTACCTATCTTTTTGTTTTGTACAAAACAAACCTCATTATTTTATTCTTTTGTTAAGTGTACAAAGACCGCAAACGATGCACTTTGCCCCTTCACCCTCATATTTCATCTTTTCTCCCATGGCAGCAGTCCCTCATTCCCCTTGGTCGGAGTATTTCACCCCCACGCATGCACCATCACGACATTCATAGCTATTTTACACCCACCCTAGAAGTCCTACCGACTCTAGGGATTTTCCCTTCAGAAATAACTATGACTGCCACCAAGCTGCTAAAGTATACTCCGACCTCAGGCCACTGAAACCCCATCATCTATTTTTAGTCACCTCTCACCAACATGCCCATGTTAAACCCATCACATCCAAGTCCCCGACCCCTCAGGTCGGCGACTCCTGGTTCGGTTAAGGCTTCCTTTTTTTCAACCTCGACACCTCTTTTCCAAAAAGGAAGCAGTACCTTGGATTACCCCTCCCCATGCAATGGGGTATCCTCAGGTGGCACTGTGGGAGACATCATTGTCCACAAATGTAATCGATCCTCTTGAAATTCAACTACGGCTAAATATTTCATATCAAGATGGTATTGTACCCTAAAACCATTGCACTTTGATTAGATCCGTCGAATACCCATCTCTCCATAAACGTCTCTGTCAACAATGCTTACACGGGAAGGTCCCAGCCAATACATATGCGTACATTGCGCAGCTATATGCCATACCAAATTTACGCATATGGGTACCACATTCCACCCATCACCAAAGAAAAAACACCCCTGAGGGTGTCATTAGTCGTCGTCAATAACCGCCAGCATCACTACCACAGTAGTGACACAAATAGCACATGTATCTGTCAATTTTGTTTAACTAGCCATAGTATCACGAGCATGGGACATGCTCGCCTCGTTGAATTTTTGTATATATGTTGTAAATTATTTGCTTGCAGGGATCCCTTAGGCCATTGTCATCTTAGAAATGGTGCAAGGTGTTGCCAATTCCAAATATTCACGCAGGCCTTTCTCTCTCTCTACGCACGATACATAAAATAAACTATATTGTATTTCAGCTATACAATACTTCCTATACCTCACACATTAGGGGGAAACTATTAACACTGGAAAATCATACCGAAGAAGATGACATTGATTAATGTCAAGCCTAAGGATTTTCAGGGCAGGAAGACATTATGGAATCAATAAAGTATTTAAAATCTCTAAGGTTTTGAGAAAATCAGATTTGAACTAATCTTAAATGCTAAATTGTGCACTTAATCCTTCGAGAAGAGCGCCTTCTGCGCACCTTTTTTCCCGATAAGCGCGCATTCCTGAAAGTGGAAAAATATCTCTTTCCGGGACCACACAAAGCAAAGGACAATTTCTCCTTATATGAGGCCGCCTAAGGACAGCCACCAGCGCGTTCTTAGACACTATTTTTGCACACAAAGGAATATTTTGAGCACACAATGGAATCATACCTCTCCGTTGGGTCACCATCCACCATGTACCAAGGGACGGAAGGACGATTTGAAATCCCCTATATAAAGCCACCAAGAGATGAAGAATGGGTGATCACATTGTTATGTTGGCCAGCATTTCCCAAGAAATACCAACAGTGTGTGACCCGGAGCTGGAGATAGAGGGGACTTGATTTTTGGCCACCCAACAATCCTATTCCACCATAGAGGAGAGAGAGGGAGACTGCATCAGAGGTATAACTTGGAAAAAAAAAATCCTTGCGTCGGGACCTAGAACCATTGTCTAGGGACCCTTTGGCAAGCTGGTAAAATTTCTTCTCCATATCAAGTGTTTAATAAGAAGAGTCCTAGAGCCATCGTTTGCATTATTGTCATTTTTCCTCTCTTCAATAGCTTCTGTATATTTGTGTTTTAGTTTTGTTTTAATCTGAGCATAAATTCGCATATTTTTTCCTCTAGATTATATGCTTTTGAGCTCCACCACTTTCTGTTTGTTACCAATAGTTTATAGGGGTAGATCACACCCCTTAAATTGGTGCGATTTCGTACACCCGTGCATCAAATCCACCACAACACACTTACTAAAACAACATTCAGATTTTAGGCCTTAAAGTTTTCCTTGAATTAATGGGAGAAAGCCTTGAGTTTGGGGGATACTATCCTATGAGAGTTCAGCCACATTAGGTTCAGTTTTTATGCCTTAAATTTTTCCTTTAATTAATGGGAGTCAGCCTTTAGTTTTTGGGAGGAATGACATTTACATGGTTTGCAAAATTATTTTATGCACTTACTAAAACAACTAGTTTTGTCAAAAGTCACACCTTTATGAGTTTGTGGGAGAAATGAAACAGGAATGACACATGCCTTAAAGTTTGCCTAAAATTTTATGGGATAAGGGAGAAATGACACATGTACAAGGTTTTCCTTAGAGTGGTAGTTGTTTATGGATATTAAAATGAAGAACTTCTATTTCTAATCTAGAGATTGACTACAGGGGCATTTACTGGATATGTCAACTTTGAGAAAAGATGAGATCTAGAGGCTACCTGGCCCTTTCTAGGCTTTGCCTTTAGAACTTGTAGAATTTAACACTCAACAAACAAACTAAAATCCTATCGAAGTTCAAAATCCTATGAGAGTTCAGCCACTTTCGGTTCAATTTTTAGGCCTTAAATTTTACCTTGAATTATTGAGAGAAAGCCTTTAGTTTGTGGGAGAAATGACATTTACATGGTTTGTAAAATTATTTTATGCACTTACTAAAAACATGCTTTAAAGTTAATGGGAGAAAGCCAACATGACACATGCTTTAAAAACTTTTCCTAAGAATTTACGAGAGAAATGACACATGTATGAGAGAAATGACACATGTACACAGTTTGCCTTAAAGTGGTTGTGATTTATGGATATTAACATGAAGAAATTCTACTTAGATATGTTCCATAGATTTACTGTAGGGGCATTTACTAGATATGTCACCTTTCAGAAAATATGAGATCCAGAGGCTACCTGGCCCTTTACAGACTCTACCTTTAAAACTTATAGAATTTAACACTACCTGTCCCTTTACAAACTTTGCCTACAGAACCTTGTAGAAGTTAACACTCAACAGACAGACTAAAATCCTATGGAAGTTCAACCACTTTAGGTTCAATTTTTAGGCTTTAAAGTTTGCCTTTAATTAATGGGAGAAAGCCTTTAGTTTTAGAGTAACCTTATAAAATTATTTAATGTGAAGATAGTACTTTACCTACAAAACAATGGAATTGAAGACTGTGATTATATATCAGAGTTCTGTTATGACAAATTAGTTATTTCCTTAATAAGAAGTATGATTCAGTGCTTATCAAATTGTTTAATAATTTATAATAATTGATATGTACAAGAATTTTACAACTTCAACATCAACCTATACTATCATCATATCACTGTAGCAATGTCAATCTAGATTATTTATATACATTACATCATAAAACACTCTACTTTTAACATTTTAAAAGAATAAAGAAACATGGAAGCACATGTGTGTGTGTGTGTGTGTGTCTGATGGTCTAAAAATTAATATACTAAGAAAAAAAATGATCTTCCCATTTTGGGTTTCTCGAGTAAGGTATATGTTAATGCATGCGTTTTACATTGAATAATTTTCATTTTATTAAGAATCTATTTGAAACAATTAACTATATAAGGTTAAAACCTATGTTTTGTATCAAATTACTTTTGGTTTCAATTGGAAACTTTTATGGCTAATGTGTTTTTCTCGAAATGTGATAGACCCCATTAAAATGGGAGATATATCAAAATGATTCCTATGGTGTAATAAAATAGTTGAGTAGTTTAAAGATATAGAGGCATAAATTCAATGAGCATAGTTTTGAGATATATAAGTCCAAAATGGAATATTTGTTGGTGAACAAATATCAGTGGATCACTATGGATATATATGCTTCATTAAAAGGGATTTTTCTATAAGGATGGACTAAGTTGGAAAGAAGGGAAAATATCACAATTATATGTTAATGCATGTGTTTTACATTGAATATTTTTCATTTGATTAAGAATATATTTGAAACAATTAACTATATAAGGTTAAAACCTATGTTTTGTATCAAATTTCTTTTGTTTTCAATGGGAAACTTTTATGGCTAATGTGTTTTTCTCGAAAAGTGATAGATCCCATTAAAACGGGAGATATATCGAAATGATTCCTATGGTGTAATAAAATATTTGAGTAGTTTAAAGATATAGATGCATAAATTCAATGAGAATAGTTTTGAGATATATCTGTCCAAAATGGAATAGTTGTTGGTGAACAAATATCAGTAGATCACTATGGATATATTTGGTTCATTAAAAGGGATTTTTATAGAAGGATGAACTAAGTTGGAAAGAAGGGAAAATATCACAAATATATGTTAATGCATGTGTTTTGCATTGAATATTTTTCATTTTATTAAGAATCTATTTGAAAAAATTAACTATATAAGGTTACAACCTATGTTTTGTATCAGATTACTTTTGGTTTCAATGGGAAATTTTTATGGCTAATGTGTTTTTCTCGAAATGTGATAGACCCCATTAAAATGGGAGATATATTGAAATGATTCCTATGGTGTAATAAAATAGTTGAGTAGTTTAAAGATATAGATGCATAAATTCAATGAGCATAGTTTTGAGATATATAAGTCCAAAATGGAATAGTTGTAGGTGAAAAAATATCAGTGGATCACTATGGATATATTTGCTTCATTAAAAGGGATTTTTCTAGAAGGATGGACTAAGTTGGAAAGAAGGGAAAATATCATAATTATATGTTAATGCATGTGTTTTACATTGAATATTTTTCATTTTATTAAGAATCTATTTGAAACAATTAACTATATAAGGTTAAAACCTATGTTTTGTATCAAATTACTTCTGGTTTCAATGGGAAACTTTTATGGCTAATTTGTTTTTCTCTAAATGTGATAGACCCCATTAAAATGGGAGATATATCGAAATGATTCCTATGTTGTAGTAAAATAGTTGAGTAGTTTAAAGATATAGATGCACAAATTCAATGAGCATAGTTTTCAGATATATAAGTCCAAAATGGAATAGTTTTTGGTGAACAAATATCAATGGATCACTATGGATATATCTGCTTCATTAAAAGGGATTTTTCTAGAAGGATGGACTAAGTTGGAAAGAAGGGAAAATATCACAATTATATGTTAATGCATGTGTTTTACATTGAATATTTTTCATTTTATTAAGAATGTATCTGAAACAATTAACTATATAAGGTTAAAACATCCATATCTACTTTATTTAAAGGGATGTTTATGGAAGGATGGACTAAGTTGGAAAGAAGGGAAAATATCACAATTATATGTTAATGCATGTGTTTTACATTGAATATTTTTCATTTTTTTTAAGAATCTATTGGAAACAATTAACTATATAAGGTTAAAAACTATGTTTTGTATCAAATTACTTTGGGTTCCAATGGGAAACTTTTATGGCTAATGTGTTTTTCTCGAAATATGATAGACCCCATTAAAATGGGAGATATATCGAATTGATTCCTATGGTAAAATAAAATAGTTGAGTAGTTTAAAGATATAGATGCATAAATTCAATGAGCATACTTTTGAGATATATAAGTCCAAAATGGAATAGTTGTTGGTGAACAAATATCAGTGGATCACTATCGATATAGCTACTTCATTAAAAGGGATTCTTATAGAAGGATGGACTAAGTTGGAAACAAGGGAAAATATCACAATTATATGTTAATGCATGCGTTTTACATTGAATATTTTTCATTTTATTAAGAATCTATTTGAAATAATTAAATATATAAGGTTAAAACCTATGTTTTGTATCAAAACACTTTTGGTTTCAATGGGAAACTTTTATGGCTAATGTGTTTTTATCGAAATGTGATAAACCCCATTAAAATGGGAGATATATCGAAATGATTCCTATGGTGTAATAAAATAGTTGAGTAGTTTAAAGATGTGATTGCATAAATTCAATGAGAATAGTTTTAAGATATATAAGTCCAAAATTGAATAGTTTTTGGTGAACAAATATCAGTCGATCACTATGGATATATTTTCTTCATTAAAAGGGATTTTTCTAGAAGGATGGACTAAGTTGGAAAGAAGGGAAAATATCACAATACAATTGTGTCTCTTAGAAGTTGAATGATGTAGCTAGGTTCAGCCTTCATTATTAATATATTTGTCAAAAACAATTTATAATTTTTTTTTCCTACCAAAAATCTATAACTATTATCAAAACAAAAAAAATTGTTAGGAAACAATAAAATACTAGACAAGCGACAAATGGTTATACTAATGATGAAAGAGTGAGACCTTCAATTTAGGAAGGTTGTATAGTATGTCCCTTCCGATGCACTACAAATTTTAAGTGGACTAATATTAAATTAAATTAAATATATATATATATATATATATATATATATATATATATATATATATATATATATATATATCTAAATTAAAAAATAATAATAATAATAAAGGCCAATGAACAGGCTGTTGGTGTTTTGTAATTGAAATAAGTTAACTCAAGAAAAATCTACTCAGATGGAGGCAAAGCGATGGTATGTGGAGGAGGGAACAGGTACAGATTATAAGGAAAAGTATTCAACATGTAATGAAAAGGAACCATATGGAGGTGCAACTAGCCATGGAAAATTTCAGTGGAAGAAATGAAATTAGATATCTAAATAGTCATTTCTCAATTTGTATTTGATAGGAAGATATTTTTTCTCTTCTTGCAAAATTTTGTTTCTTAGTGGAAGAAATGACAGCACTAATTAGCAATTTCTGAGGGAAATGGATGCAGCTCACCTAATTCTAATGTATGAACAAAAATTATAATGCGAAAAAAATTCAAATGCAGAATCAATTCTTAGGGCCCACAATAGCCATGTTATACAAATTGTAAGGGCTCACAACATCCATGCTCTATAAACCTGCAACCTCCAAAGGGCCTGCAAGGCATTAACCCTCCAAGCCAAAGTGACACAAAAAAGAATTAAACATAAAACTTATATATGTCAAGAATTATAATGTGAAATTTTTTGACATAGATTCAATTCTAGCATGTCACAGACTCTCAGACATGCACGTGATAGTTCAAACTGCACAGTGCATGATACCCTCGCTAATATCTATTTTAGTCACTAGGTTATGTGTATATTATAAGTTCTGTGTATATTATAAGGATCGGAGTAGGCCATAGATCCTGTAATCATCTAGGGAAGGTTCCAAAAAAAATTGGAATCTTTGAATCCCTAACCTGTATTAGAAATTCTTCTTGAAAATGGAATCAATTTGAAAATTGATGGATCCATTCCCAAGATGATGAAAAAAAGCCTTTGTCTAAATTTTTTTTCCAATAAAGACATAAAAAAATCAAAGTTGCATGAGAAAGGGAAGGGGGCATGGCAGGAAAGAGTATGGTGGAGATGACCACAAGCATATAAAGTAAACCTAAACCCTATAAAAAAAATACCTACACATAAAAAACATCATTTTTCACTTTCCTTTGCAAATTATAAGAGGTTGAGGCCCGAAAGAACCTAACAGTAACATGTATTTGAAGAGCGTTAACATAGTGATAGTGACAACCTAGTATCAGTCATTTGGAGAGAATTAACATAGTGATAGTGACAACCTGATATTAGGTGTTTCGAGAGAATTAACATAGTGACAGTGACAACCTAATATCAGGAATTCAGAGAGTGAATTTGGCATAACAAAATTCTCATTTGGTAAGTTTGGAGTGAAACATTTTTAGAAATCTTCCTTTTAAACCAGAAAATACTACTATCTACGATTATGAATATAGCTCACAAATTTATGATGTAAAATTTTAGTCCTTATTCTAACATATTTGAAATGAAAATTTGAAATTAGAGTTTACTATGTACTATAAATCTGATTTCAATGACAGAGGACAAGGATAACATACCTAGAAATTCGCAGATGAGAAGAGGACGAAGCCGCAATGAGAAGACGAGCCGAGGGATCATTGAAGACGTCGTGGAGGACGTAGACCAAATTCCATCCGAACAAAAAAAAAAATCAAAATTAAAATCAAACAAAAAAAAATCAACAAAAAAAAATTACAAAAAAACAGAGCAACACCTCACCTCGTCATCGCGACGCAATAGAGCAACACCTCATCTCATCGTCACGGTGCAATACAGCAACACCTCACCTCACAGAGAAAAACCTCGCAAACACATGTGAGATGGACAGACGCGAGATGGTAATACGCCTGAAACCTGTTAAGGTTTTCGAGCAGATATATTTATAAGAACAAGTTCGGTTGGACTATTAGTTCGATTGAACTTTTGTTGCTGGTTTTCCCATCTCTAGCCAAAAATCTAGTTTCCCATGTCGTAAATACGCTGTCAATGTAAATGGCAGAATGAGTTTGGCCGAATTGTTGAGAAAAAAAGTTTTCCGCCCTCGATTCTCACAAAATTGTAACCCAACTTCGCATTTTACCCCTAAGTCATTAATACATGGCAGACAAAATTTAATACATAGGATGGGGTAACATGAATGTTTTGAACTTTATGGAGGTTGCGTGAAGTAAATAACAATTGCAGATTAAATGTTTAACCATACATTTCTTCCAACCATTCATTAAATTCTCATTTGAATTTAATTATTTAATATGTTCCGGAATGGGTAATTTTCCTCTTGTTCAGAACTCCAGTTATGTAATGTCCTTCCCTACAAACACAAACCGCAACCTGAAAAATATTTACTGAGGTAAGGTTAATGTTAGAGAATTAAACGTGATGGTTGAGATTGATTTTCCAACATTCCCCCTTAATCACAACTACCGCCATTGACCATTCCCAAAAAATATTTGAGATAAACAAAATTTCCATGTGCCAATGGCTTTGTGAAGATGTTTGCAAATTGTTCTTCTGACCTGCAGTGCTGCAACTCGATCTCACCATTGTTAACTAATTCTCTTATGAATGTTGGAAATGTTGTGATTGATGGAAAAGGAGATGACAAAGGAGGAGCACCTGAAACATCATTCAAGGAGCAGAGGAGGCAAAAAGAGAGGTAGAAAAGACAACAAAAAGAGAAGTAAGGAGCAACATCAGTCAAGGAGCAGAGGATAGCAAAGAAGCAGAGAGCTATTCAAGGTGCAGAGTAGTGAGGACAAAATGAGGGCCATTGGATTTTGAAAAAGGGGCAGAGTTAAGAGAAGAAGATAATTGGGAGTATAAATGGCTCCTATGTGAAATTGACTGTGCATGGATGATTGTGAGTCTATCAGGGTTTATAAACAGAGTTGAATAAACCCTGTGGCAAAGGAGAAGTACCTGAACCAGCAATAAGGTAGTGGAGGCAGAAAAGACAGGGACAGACAAAGGAGGCAACAAAGAAGCGAACAAAGGAAGAAAAGGAGACAGGCGGAAGAAGATTGTTGAAATGTAACAGTCAAACAGCAGAGCGGAAGCAACTGCAGAGACAGAGAAAAAAAAAAGCACAGTTAAGGCAGAGGTAGAGACAATGAATATAGAGGCAGAGGCAGAGCCGCTATCACAGCAGAGGCAGAGCCATTTTTTCATGGAATGGAGCCATGTGAAAACCTACATAATATTCCGAGAATCATTACCCAGCCGGAGGATACATAAACTCAATTCCGGGAATCTTAACCCAAGCAGAAAATTATATATATATACCTTATTCTAGGAATCGTAACCCAGGCAGAAGCGGAAGCTTATATATATGCAGCGCGTTACATATATTGTGCTTTATATACAAAGGACCAAAGTATTCTATCAAAGGCAAAGTACCATATGGTGGGACCCTTATCAATCACATCGAAAAAGGTGACAACGGATCATATGAATAGAAATTTGCGATTGCAATTGAAGTTCCGGACCCGATATGGTTTAAACAACGATCCATATATGTTTGAGTTCTGGAGATTTGATAGCTAGTGGGACCCTCACCCAATCGCATCGGAGCATTGGAGCATAAGAATATCAGAACATGCAAATGCAAATTATGATTGCGATTGAGTTCCAGACCGGATGGGCGTATAAACTGTGACTTTATAGGTTTGAGTTCCGGTCTAATCGCATCAGCACATTTAAATGAACAATGGTCAATCGCATCGGAGTAAAAGCAGGACATCGGAACATGCAACTAAAAGTTGCGATTGCGATTAATCGCAATTGGAGTAATCGCATTGCATCGGATCGGATTAATCGCATGAGACCCATCGCATCGGCACATTCAAATTAACAGTGTTTCATCGCATCAGAGAAGGTGCAGGGCATCGGAACATGAAAATGAAAGCTGCGATTGCGATCAATCGCAATTAGAAGAATACATTTGCGATTATTGCACCGGGTCTTTCACAAGGGCAACAATCGCATCAGAACAGATACATCAATCGCAATCAGAAGTGTTCAGTTGCGATTAGCCGCATCAGCAAATAGATTAAGGGTTTAAAACATTTGATTTGAGGAGATGTCGATATATGTTGATATATATTATGGTTGGCATGTAACAATAAAGCCATGAATATATGTGAGAACGATAAGCTGGGAGCATTATTATATTAAGTTGCGATAAAGTCCAAGGGCGAAATTAAAGTGAGCCGACTTGAGAATAGATTCTGATGGGTCTTAAAATATGGTTTCATAACCATAGATTCTAAAATAAAAACTTCCACAATTACTTGCCATTTTATGAATTATAACCGCAAGATGTTAAGGAAAAGAAAAGCACCTGTGTATGCTTGTAATATGTGGGTTCTTACCATAGTGATAAAGCATAGGAATTTAACTTCCGCACATAAGGCGTATTATGAGTTTTTAAAAGCAGAGCTATTAACCGTGGATGGATAAGCTACCACATACATGCCAGCGCAGGGAAAGCATATGGAGAGGCATTTTTATGTTTGCCAGACTTTGATTTTATTTGGGGTATTTAATTAAATTGTAGGATCAACAGTTATATATATACATCAGACACACAATCACAGTGAACTGGAATATGCACAGGAACAAATATGACAGGTGTACAAGTACAGAAAACTGGAAAATGTGTAGAGGACAGTGAGTAGAAGAAGGCAGGATAGTTACCTAACAGCAACAGAAAAGACAAAGCTAGCAAAGCCAAAAGCCAGAAAATGGGCTAAGTAAAATTGTTTTTATATAACCGAAAATGTGAATGTTGTAATTAATTTATATTGTTGTGATGCATTGGAAAGTCTCTAGAAGAGAACAAATATCCCACTGTAATGTTAAATCGGTACCTACAGTTATATTTTCTAAATGAGCAGATAAAAGAGATGAGAAGGTAGAAGGCAAAGAGACATCGCTGTCGATTTCGAATTCCCAGTAGAATACAAACAACCATGAAGCTATTTTGTATAAAACAGGGTAATATCCAAGGGGAGAAGGTTGACGAAAACAGAGTGTGAGAAGAAAAGAGTGTGCAATAGAATTGAAGAGAGTTGAAGAAAATAAGAAAGCTGCAAGAGGTTAGAGAGAGTAAGCATAGAGAATGCAGAGTATGGAATTGAGGCAGAGAAGAAGGAGGAGCTGAGAAGAGAAGAAAGAGGAGTTGATAGTGAATCTAAGAAGGTTAAGAAATGATTTAAGGTAGATATGAAGACTGATGCACAGAAGTGAAGATGGTACATAACAAAGCTGATATCCAAGGTGAATCAGCAAGTGTTTCTCTTTTGAAAGAGTAAGGAAGTTGGAGCTTCCCTATCAAGTTGTAGCTTGATAGATGTCAGTTGTAGCTGACTGAGGTAGGAGCCTCCTGTAGGTTGGTGCCTGCAGAAAATAGATGGGAGTTGGTGCTTCCACATCAAGTTGTAGCTTGATAAAATGTTAGTTGTAGCTGACTGAGGTTGGAGCCTCCTATAGGTTGGTGTCTGCAGAAAATTGATGGGAGTTGGAGCTTCCTTGCAAGTTGTAGCTTGCAGAATTGAGGTAGGAGCCTCTTGTAGGTTGGTGCCTACAGAAAATCAGTGGTGAGAGGGAGTTGGAGCTTGCCTTTGCATCACAACAATAATGAGATGTGGTTTTCTCCCTTTATGGGTTTCCACTTATATCTAGTGTCTCTATGCATGATGTTTATGTGTTGATCTGGTTTATATCATCTACTTGATACTTGGTACTCTCATATTAAGTCTACTGTTACTTTATATAAATGCTTGTTGCTCACATTCTAAGATTACTCACATGTTAATTTGAACATGAAATGAAGGTGTAAACAAGTGTTAATGAAAATTTTTTAAAAGTCCATGAATGTGTTAAACTGATTCACACCCCCCCCCCTCTTAGTTTAACTAAGGGTTTAACAATTGGTATCAGAGCCGATTCCTTTGGTATTAGCTTAATAGCTTGAAGGAGGTCTCGTTGAGTCATGGCCTATCAAAATGTACTTGTGCTAAATAAAACAAACTTTCCTGAATGGAGAGATAAGGTTAAAACAGGTTTAATGGCTGATGAACCTGAGGTATGGAAGCTTTTGTGTGATGGTTACTGCAAAGTCTCTCCATCTTTTCAAGAACAACAGCAGAATGCCAAGGCAAAGCATGTGATATATGACAATCTTCATAATAAGGATTTTGAGTTGATAATGGATTTAACTTCAGCAAAAGAAATCTGGGACAGACTGCATTTCATGCATGGAGTAGAAACAGAGGATTGCATTGTCAAGAAGGAGAAGAGAATTAAGAAAAAGAAAAATTCAGGTCAAAAGGAAAATATTCAATCAAATGAGGTACCTGCTAGTATGAATGGTAGTGAGAACCATGAAGAAATTGCAGCTGAAGAAAAAGACAAACTTGACACAGCCTTGACTGAAATAGGAAGATTGAAGCATGAAAACAAAGACCTGAAGACATTGGTGCAAATTTGTGATGAGAAAGAGTATGAAGATAAGAAAGAGATTGTTAGCCTGAAGACTCAACTTGAAGAAGCATGGAAAGTAGAAGATACTATGTTGCAACAAATGAGAGAGAAAAACCTGGAATGTGAAAAATTGGAAGAAGAAGTAGTGAGCCTGAGAAAGAAATTAGAAAAGGCCCAAAGAGACTTATTAATGAATACTCCTCAAATGAAAAGCTCTGAAAAACTGGACCAAATTCTAAATGCTCAGAGGTATCCTATCATAAAGGCTGGGATAGGATATGAAGGAGAAACCAGTACGTCCAAGGCAGAAGATAACAAGAAAATCATTTTTTTTAAAGCTATAAAAAACAGTGAAACAACTCAGCAAATTCCTACAGAAGCAGAAGCCAACAAGAACATGAGTTGTAGAGAAACAAATGGAATCAAGCAGCAACATGAAAGAATAGAGAATGATAAGATGAAACAATCAACTGCTAAAGGCTCATATGCTCCTAAGGCTGAATTGAACAAATTTGGAAGATGTCAAAGGAGGTTCCTCCCTCCTATGAAAAATAGCACATGTTTCTCTTGTCATAAACTAGGACCAAAAATTGTTGATTGTAAAATGTATTCAAGAAGAGGAACAAAATATTATACATCAGCTCAAATGCACCTCGGTCAAATAAGGTGTTATGTATGCCTTAAGTGTGGTCACAAAGCAAAAGACTGTAAACTGCCATATATATTAAATAACTCCAGACATATGATGAAGTCCAATCCAATCAAACAAAACTATGAATCAGAAAGGAGTGCAGACATTATGATGAACCCCAATAGAGTATGGAAGGAAAAGAGAAAGGGGGAGCCTATTATCTCCATAACATAATGAATACATCCTAGTCTCAAGGGGAGCTGCTCTAAGAAACAAAGAAAATATCCAACCAATGATAAATATGAAGCAACATCCCAGGGGGAGAGCAGTTCATATGTAGTCCCCACAAAAATTAGTCTAAGAAGAGCTCCATGAAATGAGAACAAATATGAGATCAGGAAGTGAAAGCAAATTCCTCTAGCCAAGAACTATAGAGGAAGAAGATTATCTGATGTTTTAATTAGCTGATAGATTGATGGAAGAAGAGAAGGAAACAAGAATCCATGGTAATAGAAAGAAAACATCAACACCTTAAATGATGTTCACATTTTGCATCATATTTCTAGAATTGACAATGAATCACATTACGAAGAATGAGTAAGAAAAGTGTCTGCCATCATTAATATCATTACATCACTCATCTATGAAAAGTCCCCTTGGAGGAGTACAGTCAAGTAAGTGATAAATTTCTGAGTAATCTGCCCATGAAGAGTCCTAGGAAAGAAATTGAAGATGTCTTCCCTAAGATCACTATGTTAGAACAGTTGAATTGTATGTAAAGCAGCAATGGTTCTGGAGCAATTCTAGAAAAGAAAATGCTATGACTTCCTCTGAAAAAAATGACAGAAAAAGAAAAAGATTAATGAGGCCAAGATCAGATTCAGTATATTGATGATTGTTGCTGAAAACAGTGGAGAGCTCAATAATAGAATTTATGAAGGATGTATTAATTATGGGTAAATGTGCAAGCTGAAGTGAAACCTCTGCATGGTTTATCAAAGTAATATAAATTGGTGTTTAGGAACAAGCAGCATGCTTATCAACGGATTACCAAGCATTATCAGTGGAGCAGCAGTATGATACAGGTCCATAGGATCAAAGAACTATGGAAAAATAACCTCAAGGTAATATTCCGAGTATTATCTGCATTCAGCATGAAAAGGTCAGTAGTAGAGAAAAAATAACATTATATTGCTTACACTTGAAGTAGTATATTGAGCACTGAAGCAATATCTTCTTCTATATATATAATTGCATGCCTTCCTGAAGTTGGTACATGTATATCTTCAAGGCCTCTTTGTTAAGATCAGTTACAAAACTGTGTGAAGTCTATTTGCTGAGTTTTCAATTAAACATCTTGAATATGCTTTTGTGGAAGTTCATTCTGATAGAACAGTCAAAGAATCTAAAGAATAAGGGACTAGCTGCGATTACCATCTGAAGCTCAATTTTTTTTTTAAATCATCTAAATCCTGCTTTAGTACAAAGGATTTACTGGTAATCCACCTTTAAGGAGAGATTGATTATTGACATACATACCCATTGTGTCATAAATAAAACTACATGGTTGATAATTGAAACTGACCAATACATTGAAGGGTTTGTTTTGAAAACACATTGTACAAGAAGGAAAGTTAGTTGGCCTCTAATATTGAAAGATATTGCCTATTCTTACAATAAGCTGTAAGCTCTGGTTTGATTCATTGTTCACAACAGCAACAAGGACCTTTCATTCTTTAAGTGTATTATCCCTGTCAGCAGTCTAGCACAGACTACAAACAACAGGTAGTACAGGTGAACCACAACATCAAAAGATATATTGGCATCATAACAACTGAACAGATGTTTTCTACAGATGTGTATTGCAGAAGAAGACTTATCTCATCTACAATCATTCTCAATAGAAATGTATTAGCGCACTACATCAGATATAGACTGAAGTATAGTTGAAGCAAGCCTGATATGTCACTTGGAGCATTCACAATCTTTAAGTCTTGATCCAATAATGCATCTCTTATTATACAAGTCTGATTATATATGGCTGTCATCACCTACTCTCTATAAAAGTGCAAGGAGTCTATGCTTCGGAATGGTATCGACTTAATGTGTATAAACAAGTTCAATAATCCCCAAAAGTGTTCTCTCAACAACTCTTTTACACCAGTTTGGAGCAGCAAGGTACAAATTTAGAAGAAGAAGATCTAAACATAAATCAGAGAGAATAAATGAAAACACAGAATCTACACTAAGAAATGTGCAACCCTTTGCCATTGATGTCAAAGGGGGAGGAAAAGCAGGTAATAGAATAAAGGTTCTTCTAAAAGAAGCTAGGCAGAGGAAGACTTGGAGGAAGCATTGGATTATCGGTGGATGTTTTGCCATCAATGCCAAAGGGGGAGACTATTGGAAATGTTGTCATTGATGGCAAAGGAGATGACAAAGGAGGAGCACCTGAAACATCATTAAAGGAGCAGAGGAGGCAAAAAGAGAGGTAGAAAAGACAACAAAAAGAGAAGTAAGGAGCAACATCAGTCAAGGAGCAGAGGATAGCAAAGAAGTAGAGAGCTATTCAAGGTGCCAAGTAGTGAGGACAAAATGAGGGCCATTGGATTTTGAAAAAGGGGCAGAGTTAAGAGAAGAAGATAATTGGGAGTATAAATGGCTCCTATGTGCAATTGATTGTGCATGGATGATTGTGAGTCTATCAAGGTTTATAAACAGAGTTGAATAAACCCTGTGGCAAAGGAGAAGTACCTGAACTAGCAATAAGGCAATGGAGGCAGAAAAGACAGAGACAGACAAAGGAGGCAACAAAGAAGTGAACAAAGGAAGTAAAGGAGATAGGCGGAAGAAGATTTTCGAAATGTAATAGTCAAACAGCAAAGCGGAAGCAACGGCAAAGACAGAGAAAAAAAAACACAGCTAAGGCAGAGGCAAAGGCAGCGAATATAGAGGCAGAGGCAGAGCCGCTATCACAGTAGAGGTAGAGCCATTCCTTTATGGAATGGAACCATGTGTAAACCTACATAATATTCCAAGAATCATTACCCAACCGGAGGATACATAAACTCAATTCCGGGAATCTTAACCCAAGCGGCAAAGTATATATATAAACCTTATTCTAGGAATCGTAACCCAGGCGGAAGTGGAAGCTTATATATATGCAGCGCGTTACATATATTGCGCTTTATATACAAAGGACCAAAGAATTTATATATATATATATATATATATATATAAATATATATATATATATATATAGCACGAGATCTAAAGAACCAAAGGTTCTATCAAAGGAAAAGTACCATATGGTGGGACCCTTATCAATCGCATCGAAAAAGGTGACAGCGGATCATATGAACAGAAAGTTGCGATTTCGATTGAAGTTCCGGAACTGATATGGTTTAAACAACGATTCATATATGTTTGAGTTCCGAAGATTTGATAGCTAGTGGGACCCTCACCCAATCACATCGGAGCATCAGAGCATAATAATATCGGAACATGCAAATGCAAATTGCGATTGCGATTGAGTTCCAGACCCGATGGGCGTATAAAATGTGACTTTATAGGTTTGAGTTCCAGTCTAATCACATCAGCACATTTAAATGAACAGTGGTCAATCGCATCAGAGTAAAAGCAGGACATCGGAACATGCAACTAAAAGTTGCGATTGTGATTAATCGCAATCAGAGTAATCGCATCGCATCAGATCGGATTAATCGCATTGGACCCATCGCATTGGCACATTCAAATTAACAGTGTTTCATCGCATCGGAGAAGGAGCAGGGCATCAGGACATGCAAATGCAAGCTACGATTGCGATCAATCGCAATCGGAAGAATACATTTGCGATTATTGCATCGGGTCTTTCGCAAGGGCAACAATCGCATCGGAACAAGTACATCAATCGCAATCGGAAGTGTTCAGTTGCGATTAACCGCATCAGAAAATAGATTAAGGGTTTAAAACATTTGATTTGAGGAAATGTCAATATATGTTGATATATATTATGGTTGGCATTTAACAATAAAGCCGTGAATACATGTGAGAACGATAAGTTGGGAGCATTATTATATTAAGTTGCGATAAAAGCCAAGGGCGAAATTAAAGTGAGCCGGCGTGAGAATAGATTCTAATGGGTCTTAAACTATGGTTTCATAACCATAGATTCTGAAATAAAAACTTCCACAATTAGTTTCCATTTTATGAATTATAACCGCAGGATGTTAAGGAAAAGAAAAGCACCCGTGTATGCTTGTAATATGTGGGTTCTTACCATAGTGATAAAGCATAGGAATTTAACTTCCGCACATAAGGCGTATTGTGAGTTTTTAAAAGAAGAGCTGTTAACTGTGGATGGATAAGCTACCGCATACATGCCAGCGCAGGGAAAGCAAATGGAGAGGAATTTTTATGTTTGCCAGACTCTGATTTTATTTGGGGTATTTAATTAAATTTTCAGATCAACAGTTATATATATACAACAGACACACAATCACAATGAACATGAATATGCACAGGAAAGAATTTGACAGGTGTACAAGCACAGAAAACTAGAAAATGTGCAGAAGACAGTGAGTAGAAGAAGGAAGGACAGTTACCTAACAGTAGCAGAAAAGACAAAGCTAGCAAAGCCAAAAGCCAGAAAATGGGCTAAGTAAAATTGTTTTTATATAACCGAAAATGTGAATGTTGTAATTAATTTATATTGTTGTGATGCATTGGCAAGTCTCCGGAAGAGAACAAATATCCCACTATAATGTTAAATTGGTACCTATAGTTATATTTTCTGAATGAGCAGATAAAAGAGATAAGAAGGAAGAAGGCAAAGAGACATGGTTGTCCATTTCGAATTCCCAGTAGAATACAAACAACCATGAAGCTATTTTGTATAAAACAGGGTAATATCCAAGGGGATAAGGTTGACGAAAATAGAGTGAGAGAATTAAAGAGTGTGCAGCAGAATTGAAGAGAGTTGAATAAAATAAGAAATTTGCAAGAGGTTAGAGAGAGTAAGCATAGAGAATGCAGAGTATGGAATTGAGGCAGAGAAGAAGGAGGAGCTGAGAAGAGAAGAAAGAGTAGTTGATAGTGAATCTGAGAAGAGGCAGAAATGATTTAAGGTAGATATGAAGACTGATGCACAATAGTGAAGATGGTACAGAACAGAGCTGATATCCAAGGTAAATCAGCAAGTGTTTCTCTTTTGAAAGAGAAAGGAAGTTGGAGCTTCCCTATCAAGTTGTAGCTTGATAGATGTCAGTTGTAGCTGAATGAGGTAGGAGCCTCCTGTAGGTTGGTTCTCCCAAATAAATGGTGGTGCTACATCAGATAAACCCAGTGAGACATCTTAGTTCATAAGCAGCTAAGGTTAGAATCTGTGGATTTATGGATTGGTACATAGAAAGAGTGAATCTGGATTTGGAACTGTTTTCAAGTTGTAACCAGCAGATGGGATAGGAAGCCTCTTGTGTGGATTGATGTTCTCAAGAAATAGTGGACAGGAAGACAGACTTGCCTTTGCATCAGCTAATAATAGTGTGATTTTCTCATGGTTTCATTACTTATCATGTTGTCTGTGTGCTTAAATGTTTGTGTGTTGATCTAGTTTTATATCA
The DNA here is from genome assembly GCA_034641835.2 of Pinus albicaulis. Classification (NCBI taxonomy): domain Eukaryota; kingdom Viridiplantae; phylum Streptophyta; class Pinopsida; order Pinales; family Pinaceae; genus Pinus; species Pinus albicaulis. Next base: position 1,018,667,654 of record CM076583.1, read on the forward strand.
TCTTCTTAATACTTCATCTCATAAGTCTCTTGTTAGCTATCTATTTATGCATGCTCCATTCTAGATTATATCATGTGAATTGAGCACAGAATGAAGGTTTTAAATAGGTGTTCCATTAAAGTTTTAAAAGTGCATGAATGTGTTAAACTGATTCACCCACCCCTCTCAGTTTAACTAAGGGTTTAACAATGAAATGATATTTAGCATCAATGTGCTTTGTCCTCTTGTGAAGGACATAATTCTTTGATACTGTAATTGTTGAATTGTTGTCTCAGAAAATAGTTGTTGTTTCATCTTGTTCATGGCATAAATCCCTCAACATTCTTCTCATCCAAACTTCTTGACATGATGTTGTTGTTGCAGCGACATTTTCAGCTTGTAATGTTGACAATGACACTATCGACTGCTTCTTGGAGGTCCATGAAATGGCTCCCAAACCCAAATGAAAAACATATCCTGACATGCTCTTTCTGACATCAACACTTCCTACCGAGTCACTGTCAGTGTAACCAACTAGCCTAAAATCATCTGTTGTGGTGTAGAAAATGCTATACTCCTTTGTCCCATTGGCATACTTTAAAATTCTTTCTGCTACTTTCCAATATGTCTCCTTAGGTGTCTCCATGAATCCCGACAAAAAACTCACTGCATACATTATATCAGGCCTAGTTGCAGTTAAATACGTTAGGCTGCCCACCATGATTTTGTATAATTTCGGATTGACATTGCTGCTAGAGTTGGTGTTGACTTGCTGTTCTGCATATTAAACCTTTCTAAAATGTCTGCAACATACTTTTCTTGAGAGATAAAAATGCCATTTTCTGTTTGATTCACTTCTATCCCAAAAAAATATCTTAACAACCCCAAGTCAGTCATTTCAAACTCACATTTCATGACTTCTTTGAAATCAGCGATGAGAAATCATCACTCCATGTAAAAATCAAATCATCTACATACAAAATGAAAATAAGAAGCTTACCTTCACTTTCTTTGATGTAGAGAGTAGTTTCACCATCACATTTGTCAAACCAATTGTCCATCAAGTAAGCATCTATCTTGTTATACCATGCACGTGGTGGTTGCTTGAGCCCATATAGAGCTTTGCATAACCTACACACCTTGTCTTCTTGTCCTTCTACCTCATAACCAGGTGGTTGCACGATATATACCTCCTTTTTCAGCACTTCCTTCAAGAATGCTGGTTTTACGTCCATTTGATACACTTTACATTTATGTTGCACGATAATTGATAACAATGTAAGCAATGTCCCCATCCTCACGATTGACGTAAATGTCTTCGCATAGTCTCTTCCATGTTGTTGCTTCTATCCTTTGAAAACTAGTCTTGATTTATGCCTTTCAATCTTACCTTCAATGTTACTCTTGGTCTTATAGACTCACTTCACTCCAATGACTTCTTTTCCTTGTGAAACGTCAACTAACTCCCATGTGTCATTCCTTTCTATTGCTCTTATTTCTTCATCCATTTCTGCAACCCATTTCTCTTCTTTGACTTCATCTTCAAAGTGTATTGGGTCATCTACATGACAAAATAATGCAAATAAAGAATTCAGAATAGCTCTACTATCAACTTCATTTTGATCATAAATTTCACTTAATTTATGAATTTTGGTCTTCTTATTCTTACGGAAGATGGGCTTTACATGTCACTTGGTTTTGTGCTTAAAGTAGATGGCGTTGTTGATCTATGTGGTGTGCTTGAATAAGCACTTGCTTGGTTGCACAACATTGTCCTATTATTTGTTTGCGGTGTCATATGTTGATTTCTTTGTTGCGATTGTGTAGGTGAAGGAGGAGTCACCACTGAGGAATTACTTGCCACTGTCAATTCCTGTTGTCTTCATGTGGTATAGATGTCTTCACATTGACTTTCTTCTCTAAACTTCCATCCCATGCTTCCTCTTCTATGAACTAAACATCTATATTGATTATTACATTCTTGGTTGATGGATTGTAGAGCTTGTATGCCTTAGATTCATCAATGTATCCAAAAAATATACATTTCTCCCCCTTTTTGTCCAACTTCTTCCTTAACTCGTCCGGGACATGTTCATATACCACACACCTAAACACTCTCATGTGAGTGACACTATGTTTTCTTCCACTCCATGCCTCTTCAAGAACTATGTTCTTGATGCTTTTGGTTGGACACTGATTAATGATATATGTTGCACAAGCGACAAATTAAACCTAATAATCATTTGGAAAATTATTTTCTTTCAACATACTCCTTGCCATTTACATAATGTTCCTATTCTTCCTTCCCGCGACACTAGTTTGCTGAGGTGTGTACCTTGTTGTAAACTACTTGTGAATTCCATGCTCCTTGAAAAAACATATGAATCCATTTGTGATATATTCACCACCTCTGTCAATCCTTAACGCTTTGATGTAGTGTCCACTTTGCTTCTCAACAAGAACCTTGTATTGGCAGAAGCGATCAAACACTTCACTTTTCTGTTTTATGTAGTAGACCCATGTCTTCCTTGTGTAGTCATCTATGAAGGTCAAAATATAACAACTTCCCCCAATTGATGGTGTATGCATTGGTCTACATAAATATGAATGGACAATCTCCAAAGTTGCCTTTGCACTTATTGACTTTCCTGTTGGAAATGATTCTCTATGTTGTTTGCCCAAGATGCATCCTTCACATAGGCTGTCCAATTTTTCTATGAGTGGTAATCCCTTCACCATTCATTTCCTATGCAACAAATTCAAACCTCCAAAGTTGAGATGGCCAAATCTCAAATGCCATAACCAATTTTCATCTTTGACTTCTGCTTGAAATTTTTCTTGTGTGAGAGATGCCACATTTATTTCATCCTTCTATGAATTCATTGATAGTTTTGCTTGATCATCTTCTTCCTTCAAGTCTAATTTTAGCTTGAGAGGAAACATTCTATTGTTTCTCATGTGAAATTTTGCAATTAGTTGTCTACTTGGAGACTTATCAAAAAATGTGCACACATCATTCTTGAAAAATACATTGTAGCCCTTTTGCATGAGTTGTCCAATGCTTATGAGGTTATGGTTCAAACCAGGGACAAAATAAACATCTGAAATGTATTTCTTCTCCCCCTTCTTTGTTAGAATGTATACTCTTCCTTTTCCCATGACGGAGACTTTGCCAGCATTCCATAATGTCACTTTATATTTCACACTTTCATCTAGATTTGAAAACATTTCCATGTTCCTTGTCATGTGGTTGTTACACCCTGAATCTAGAAACCATACACATCCTTGTTTTTCTTGTGCTACATAACAAGTTAAAAACACACTATCATGGTTTTGATTTTGCTTTATGAAATTTGCACTTGGTTTGTTACTTATGTCATATTGCTTCTTTCTACATTCATTTGCATAATGACCATACTTCTTACAATAATGACACCTGTAACTGTTGTTTCCAGGCCCACCAAAATTTTCTCTATTATTTTCTCCACAGACTTCTCATACTTACATCCACCACACTTCATTCAACCTATTATTGCATGTTGATTCAAAACATAAATATCTAAGACATTAATACATGATAGAAAAAATTTAATACACAAGATGGGGGAACATCACTTTTCTGAACTTTGCAAAGGTTGTGTGAAGTAAATAATACTTGTGGATCATTTCTTCCAACCCATTATTAAATTCTCATTTGAATGATGTGAGAGAATTAAACGCGGTGGTATTTTTGTACAAATAACAGAGTTGCACATCCCCTCTCCTACAAAAAAGTGCGAGAAAAAAAAAACCCAAATGTTGTCACAGTATCTTATCCCACCGGCTTCATTTTCGATTTCACCCAAAACACAAGCCTTAAAAAACCGAGACGCCGATTAAGCCCTTAAAAATACATTAACAACGCAGAGATGTATAGATCCGAACCTGAACCATGTGGATTCAGCGAAGGGGATTTTGTCAATGGTCTTAGGTTTGAATCGCACAATGCAAATCACATGAAAACATGATAAATTTAAACACGAAAGTGAAGCAAATGTACCTGAGGCCTCCACCACTTATAGGGCCAAAGTGCTGCCTACTGGAGGGAATCTGATCCGCCACTGTTTCGCCACTAGAATCGAACGTCATTCTCGTCATCTCGAGCTCGCTTCTGTTTTTATTATGGTTAAAGATATGAATGCTGATGTTGCTAATACTAAAAGACCATTTCAATTTGAGATCTGACACAGGCCTTGTGGTTAAAGGTCTCAACGCTGATAAGATCCGAAATCTGCTGCACATCAGACCACTTTCATACATCCAACCAGCTTTGGCTTTTCTCTTCACGCAAACAAACATGCAAGGAGAGAAATTTTGGGTTTTTGTGTTTTTGCGAGTATAGGGGGCAGTAAAGATGTGGTTGTGTATCAACTCTAATGAGCCACATGTTCAAATATTAGTGGATAGAGGACTACAATATGTAAGCTTTTTAATTGGCTGCATTGAATAGTGATAGTAAATCCAAAGCCGGTAGAGAGAACCCCTGTGTAAATATAACATGTTGGGTTTTTTTAATTAAGTTTCACATTATTCTTGTTATTTTTATGTTCATTATAAGGAATATTTCAAATTTTAATAAATAAGAGTGTCAGTTAAATATTTTATTTATTCTATTAGATTCATAAATTCACTATAAAATTTAGTTAAAAAACTCACAATCAAATTTAATTTAAAGATAAAATTATGTTCATTATAAAGTCAAATTTGTATATGTAAAAGAATAAATTTAATTGAAGCATAAAAATATATTCATTATAAAGTCAAATTAGTATATAAACAAATTAAAATCAAAATAGACATAATAATAACAACATTTCCTTGGCTCCTAAATTACATCCCAAAATATAGATAATATTTAACCAAAATAAAATCCTTATCAAAATATTTCTCAGTTCAGAGTCAAAGGATGTTCGTATTGTCGCACTTTACTTTCCTTTGGAAAGGGTAGGTCAGCATTTTCACAAATGAAATCCAGTATAGCAGTGAGTATCTCATCAAGTAAAGCTAATGAAATCCTTTTGTCAACTTGTGCCGAAGGAAAATAATTGGTCCTTAAAAGCCTTGCGTCAATAATGGCTGTGCCCATGTAAGAGAAGACATACGGTTGAACGAGATTCCATGGAATGTTTTCACAAGTTGCGAGACAGACAGGCATGCAGGGTCTTCCAAAAAATTAAGTTTCCAACCAAAAATATATATCAAGTTTTGGGTGTTATTACTTAAAAAGCTCAGAATAAACAAGTTCAAGATCCTTAGCTACTAAATTTAAAAAAAACAGCGTGAGTGTTAGATTGAAGTAAAATATGTTTGGTGGGATGTTCATGGATGTTATTTATGTTATATCGTTTTCAAAAGAAAATGTGTATACATCTTCTCCTCTTTTGAGACGGAAAAGATTCACATGGTGATGATTATAACTTTGATGTGGGGTATATTGATTTTTTGTGCGTTTTTTTTTCCCAATGATGTGGGTTGTATTGTTTTTAGCGTGGCAGCACCAACTATACGATTAGGATAATTTAAATTTTAAAATATTATGTGTGTTTATGTTGGTTGAAATTTATATATTATATAAAAATTTAATAAACATATTTCTTTATTTATATTTATATATAAAAGAAACAAAGAATATGTTTATTAAAATATATATGTATATTTTTATTAGAAATTATTTTTTTTTTTAAATTGAAATTTCAATAATTAAATATTTTAGATAAAAGAATTTTTGGATTAATCACATCATTAGGATTAGGTCGACGTTTTGAACCAACTAATGTGGTTCATCCTCAGGATAGGTGGAGAGACTAATTGATCTAGATGAATAAATAGTGGAGATGCATCATTGCCTAGAAATAGCCGTTGAGAGCTAGTTGTTAAGAACTAGTCGCTAAGACTAGTTGTTAAAAACTAGCTGTTAGAATATTAGTTAGTTAGTTAAAAATAAATAAATTAATTACAAATATTAAGAACTAGCTGTTAGAAAATTAGTTAGTTAGTTAAAAATAAATAAATTAATTACAAATAGGTTAATAAATTATCAAGTACTTAATAATTATATAATAGGTAATAGGGGGGAAATTTTTTTAAAAATATATAATTAATTAATTTTTTAGAAAAAGATAAATCAATAATTTAAATAAAATAATAAGAATCAAAGCTACTTAAGAAGGATTACCATGGGCAATTTTTTTTTTAATAAATAAATAAAATAACCAAATAAATAAATAAATAAGTAAATTAATTAATTAATTCAATAAAATTTTAAAAAGGGGTTTATAAATTATTAAAATAAATATAATAGGTAATAGGGAGGGGTAAATTTTTTTTATTTAATAAAATAAAATTAATTAGTTAATTAAATATTCTGATAAAATAAAAAAAATAAATAATAAATAATAAAAATATAAAAATAATAAATAAACGCTAAAATTATTAAAAATAAATAAAATATATAAATAAAAATAGAAAGAATTAATTGATTAATTAAAAAAAATTTAATTAAAAAAATTTAATTAATAAAAAATAAATAAAAATAAAAATAAAAATAAATTAATAAATTAATTAAAATAAAATAAAACATAAAAACTAAAAAACAAAATTACCTTGCAAGAGCCAGGGTCCAACTCTTACTTAATTTCCAACCATCATCGTGGTTGAGATTCTTAGCATGTCGTTCAATTTCGATCACCTCCCTTAATTTCCTATGGTGAAAGTGATCAACCTTAGCAACGACTTTTGAGTCTTCAATACAAACATGGTGGCAGGATTTTTCCACATGTTCAGCAAGAGCTGAGGCATGGGACCGATTATGTCTAATATCTGCAGCATGCTCCTGGATTCTCTGCCTAATGGATCGAACTGTTTTTCCTATATAAGGAGTTCCACAAGTACAAGGAATCATGTAAACCCCTTTCATGTCCTTAGGGTTGATAGGGTCTTTAACAGACCCAAGAGGATTTCTAATAGTGCAGAGAGGTTTGAAGGAAGCAGAGATATTATTTCTCTTAAGGACATGGGAAATTTTGTCCATTGTCCCCTGGATAAATGGGAGATGGACCTTGGAAATAGGATCCACCTGAGTAGATTTTCCACTCAATCCTTTATATGCCTTCTGAAAGGCTTTAGAGACCTTGAGATCTACTGTAACCATTATTTTCAAAAACATCAAGAAGATGGAATTTCTCTGATTCCGAGTTGTCGTCAGAGATTCTAAGAGCACGAGTAGCAAGAGTCGCAAGAGTACACAGGACACTAAATTTCTAAGTAGGAAAATGATGGGACCCAACTTGAAGATACTGTTCTGTGTGAGTCTTCTTGCAAAAAACCCGGTGTGAAATGGAGCCATCCTCATTCCTTAAGAGAAGGATATCAAGGAAAGGGAGGCAACCATCAACCTCCACTTCCATCGTGAACTTGATGGAATCAGATAGCAAGTTCAGGTGCCCAAGGAACAGATCTAATTTCTCCCGACCATGGGGCCAAATGACACAAGTATCATCCATGAACCTATTCAACTTCCTAGGGTAGAATTTAGCAGAGGCCAGGGCCTTAGATTCAAAATCCTCCATAAACAAGTTAGCAATAACGGGGGAAAGAGGGGAGCCCATCGCAACACCGCAGGTTTTCTCATAAAAATCACCTTGAAAACTGAAGAAAGTCGAGACGAGGCAGAGGCTAACCAATTTAGAGGTGTTCTCATCAGGGATCTGTTTAATGACATCAATGAATTCTTGTATGGGAATCTTGGTGAATAATGACACAACATCAAAGCTAACTAAAATCTCACCAGGCTGCAACTTGATGTTCTTCCACTTCTTGATAAAGGAAGCTGAGTCCTTCATAAATGAATCGGTTTGACCTACAACGAGTTTGAGCTTCTGGGCTAAGAATTTAGACAGATGATAAGAGGGACCACCTATTTTTTTAACAATAGGTCTTAAGGGGGGCCCCGGCTTATGAATCTTAGGGAGACCATAGATCCGGGGGGGTAAGGGGATTGCTTTCAATAAGCTTCCTAGTGAGAGGATTAAGAGAAGAATCAAATTTAATGGCAAGGGAAACATCCTTACAAACTGATTTAAGGGGTTTCTTTTTAAACTTAAAATCAAAACCACTATTGGATAGATGGTTAACCATCTTGCCAATATAGTCATATTTATCCATAATGACAATGGCCCCACCCTTTTCCGCCTTAAGGATGACAATGTCAGGGTTGTCCCTTAGGGCTTTGAGGGCAAGAAACTTAGGCTTACTCAAGTTTCTCTTAGGAGGCTTAGCCTTCCTAAGAATAATGGAGCAATCCTACCTAATGTTCTCCTTAACAATATCAGGGAGATCCTTGATGCCATATTCGAGGCTACAAATAATGTCATCAGTAGGGATATTCTTCAAGGCAAGGGAAAAATTAAGCTCTCTATTAAGAAGAATGAAAACAGAAGGAATCCTAATGATGTGATTAATCCGAAAGTTCTTTTATCTACATTATGGATCACAAAAGTCTTAGATCTAACATAAAATTAAATATTTTGTTGAAGTGATTTAATTTATATTAAAAATGAAAAAGTATTCAAGGTTGTGGTTGCAATTTTATTAGATTGTTATGATAAAGTAGTTAATGTTAAAAAATAAAATAAAAAATATGGATAGTAAACTCATAGTAAGAAGTGTTAGAAAATAAGTGGAGATGTTATTGGGAAATATAGGAATTCATCCCTTCTCAAAATTATCAATATAATTAACATATTATTACATATAAATTAAAATGTAAAGAGAATCTATTATATGATGAAGAATTAAAAGATAAAAAGTTGAGATATTTTTAAGATTACAATTTCAAAATATTTTACACTTATTTTGAATTTTTTTAGCATAAATATAAAATTATAAAGAAATCTAAGTAATTTATTATCTAAAAAAACTTAACTAATTCTAATTTCAATAAATGTTAATTATTATCATTATTTTTTTTCTAAAATTATTTAATACTTTTAATATTTTTAATATTTTTAATTATAATGTTTAATATTTTTATCCATTTATGTATATCATAATAAAAATAATTATAAATAAACCTTATATTATAAAATTTAATTTAACCATCCTCTGATCGATGTGTGAGGAGGGAATATGGTCTGCACACAATCAAAGAGCATGTCAGTAAGACAATAGAGTAAGGAGTGTGGGCAAGCTACCCAACACCGCCACACACCGCAAGCATTTATTGTGGAACAGGCAACAAGCAGGCAAGATGGGATGCTGCGAGGGAATGTATCGGCAGGTGGTATATGATGTGGTGTAGGAATTACATGCAAAACAAATTGCGTAAAAGTGTGATACTAAGGAAGAAAGAGCAGGGACGAACGAGCTTCAAAACTAGTGGCATTGGCAGCACTGCAACGTCGTGAGCTCCAAGTCAACGACAAGGCAAAGCTCCAGGTATATAGTGTAGACCTTCATTTTTCTTTAAATGGAGGTCGTGAGGCATGAAATGATGAGAAATTGGTTGTATCCATGGCTTATAATGCATGGGGTTAAATTTTTGGGGATGGGGAAGCTTTTTGTCCTCTTATCTTATTGCCCTATGTCTATTTTATGCAACTTTCGTAGGGTAGCATTAGGTCTCCTAGAAAAATAGCAATGCCAACCATTAAGTTCTTGCCTTCTGAGTATTTTCAAATCTTTGGGGTCTGAGTGGGAGCATCTGGAGAGTCCTAGCAAGGGGACAATGGTTCTCTAGGAAATTTGGTGACGTCAACCCTTGAGCTTCAACCTTTTGATAATTTATGCAATTGGGGGGGTTTTGGTAGGAGAGTTTGGGGAGCGGAGGGCTGGTAAAGTCACTCCAGAGGCGGGTTTGTTTAAAATCCGAGTGATGGGGAGACTTAGAAGGAAGGAAAGCGGTAGATGCAGGTTCAAGATCTCCTGTTTAAACCATTTGAGTGAGTGGGTAACTAGCAAGCATTTAGGGCTGGGGGTTATTCCTACGGTGCCGGAATTGAAACCAAGTCCGTGTCTAGTAAAAAATTATGTTGGGACTCGAGTAGAGGGTCAGGTTGTATATTCATGGAAATGTCAAATAGTGGACGAACCGGATGCTAACCTCAACGCTCTGGCCGAGAGAAATCGGGGAATGAAACGCGTCTAAGGTCGGACCTTGAAAAATGGTAATGTATTGGCATACTTTGAATATCTAATGAGAGGTATTGACTATAAAAGGAAAAATAATCCTAAAATGATTGCTGACTATGAATTCCTTTCAGGTCAGAGTGAATTGCTTTACTCTCCGTCTCCCGCTCCGTTGGTGTTAGCCTCAGAGAGGGTACTCGAGGACTTGTAGTAGCCAAACAATTTAGAGGTTTTGAGAATGAAGGTTGAGGCAGCGGAGGGACGGAAGGGTCATTACGGCCATGGAAAACCAAGCAAAGGGAAACAGAAGACACCAACCTCAACCAACGGAATGCAAAAAAAGAGAGGCATGCGAACAGGGGAGGAAAACATGCAGAACTTGTTGCATGCATATAGTGAAAACTCACCAGCCAAGGTGAAAGTGAAAATATCCAAATGTAAAATAGAAATGAAGGCAAAGGTAGCATAGGAACCAGTCTAGGTGGAAGAATGGGAACCACTGGTAGTAGACCCGTGAAATACCAGAGGAAGGTTGACCTTGTTTAAATCAGTAATCCAAACTTATTGGATCGTGAAAATATTATTGGCGAAAGCCATGATAGACATACCATAGAGGGATGTACCTCACCAACAAGGACAAAAACAACCCAGCATGAGGAGCCAAGTCTATATGTAATTCAGAAGGAAATACAGTCAGTCTAAGTGAAGTTATTCCATGAGAATGTACATCTTGAACGTATGGAGACACAATTGCAAAGTCTGCAATAACAAGAGATACCAGGATCAAGTGCAGAATACCCGACCCCGATAGATTCATTAGATGATTGACTCCTAAAAGTCATGGTGTTCTTGAAAACTCCTGTGTTTTTTTTTTATGATATCGGATAACCTTTACATTTACAGTACTCAGAATAACTTGGTAGTAGACATGGTAGCTTTAAAATCTTCATTGGACATGCTCAATCTCTGTCAATTTTAGATGGCATATTATGTTGATCAGTGGCCAACAGACCTGGTTTCCTACGGATGAGTTGAGGTCACCGAAAACATATTTTCTAACCTGATTTACATATGATTAATAAAAATATACTACCAAATTTATAGAAAAAACAAATAATAATTTAACCATAATATAAATAAATATATGATAAAAACTGGAAAGGAAAGAAATGAATTGAATAAAAAGAAACTAACAGGTGAGAAATGCACTCAGAGACTACAGAAACTGGAGCGTACAACCTACATTCAATTAATCAATGATACATCAATAAATATATCTCAAAAGAATAGGGAGTTGGGAACAAAATGCTACAACCTAGGAACTAATCCTAACTTGAGTTACATTACAACCATGTAACTATTTCTCCATTAATACAATATAATATTACTTATTTTCAACTCTCCCCCTTAATGGAGAAAGGATTATCCCGTAGTCCTAACATCCCTCTACACAATTCAAACTTCACTTTCCTAAGAGGCCTAGTAAAAATATCAGCCACATTGTCACATGTTTTACAATATTCAATAAAGATTTATTTTCACTCTACTTTTTTTATAACAAAGTGAAACTGAGTATTGATGTGTTTCGTGTTCTTATGAAACATTGGATTATTTCCTAGCTTAATGGAAATCTGGTTGTCACATTTGATTATAGTTTCCTCTTTCTTTTCTTCTCCTGCATCATGGATAAGCCTTCTCAACTAGGTAGCTTCACATGTTGCTGTGCATAATGTTTGGTACTCAGCTTCAGCTGAAGATAAAGACACAATGCTCTGCTTTTTACTACTCCAAGCTATGACCCCAAATCCAACACAAAATTCAAAACCTTTGATATATCGTCGATGTATCAGTATATAAAATACTCTGATTGGGCATGTTTTTTAGACTCTGATTGGGTGAAAAAACTGCTAAATAAAATCATATGTATTAGTGTATAAAAAACCATAATTACTAGTACCATGAAGATACCTTGGCAGAATTTTTGCTGCCACCCAATGACTTTCGAGAGGTTTAGACATGAACTGGCTCAACACACTGACAAGGTAATGTAATTCTAGTCTAGCTGAAGCTAGGCATATCAGACTACCAAATAGCTTCCTATACAAAGTATCATCCACCTCCTTAGAGCCATCGTCATTGCACAATTTTAGATTCTACTAGAAAGGTGTTGATGTTGTCTTACAATGATCCATTCTGAACTTTTTGAGCAGTCCTCTGACATACGTCCCTTGAGTAAGGAAAGTCTACCCAGAGTCTCTCCATACTTCCAGGCCTAGACAATAATGTAAACTTCTAAGGTATTTCATCTCAAAAAACTATGGCATATGCAATTTGATTTATTTGATTAAAGCATTTGCATTACCTATTATAATCATGTCATCTACATACAAGGAAATCAAAATAATTTTCCTCTCTTCATTGTACATGGTATATAGATTTGGATCATTCATACTCTTATGAAAATCATGCTGTAAGAAAAATGAATCAATCTTCTCGTACCAAGACCTGGGTGCTTGTTTTAAACCATAAAGTACCTTTTCCAATATACACATTAAATTTTCATGCCCTTGCTTAACAAACCCTTCAGGCTTCACTAAATAAACCTCTTCCTTTAAATCACCATTTAGGAATGCAAACTTAACATATAATTGGTGTATCTTCCACTTGTATTTTGTAGCTAAGGAAATTAGCAGTCTAATAGTATTCAGTTTGGCTACAGGAGAAAAGGTTTCTTCAAAGTCAATTCCCTCTTTCTGTGATTAACCCTTTCCTGTGAGTTTAGCTTTAAACTTTTCTATACTCCCATCTGCACTGAATTTAGGTTTTTAAAGCCACTTGCAACCTATGGGTATTTTTCCTTCTGGAAATTCAACTAGTTCCTAAGTATTGTTTCTAATAATAGATTCAAATTCTCCATTCATTGCAACCCTCCAATCATGAGATTGACTAGCTTCATTATAATTTGTGGGTTCTATAACATTTAAAATGTTTGACATTAGGGGAATTTTGACGTCTAAAATGGGCCTCCTAAGGAAATAATAAAATAATAGCTAAACTAATAAAATAATATTTATGAATCTTCAATTCAACTTTTTCACCACAATCCATGTAACCATAGTTAAATTCAATTCAAAAGTTGTACCAAAATAAAATTAATAAAAAAATTGTATTGATGTGACTATAAATAAGAATGATCTTTTCAAGAAAAAGTCATTATCATTGAACAACTAATGCATTTTCCCTTTGTACTTAAATAACTTAAAATGAAATACAAATATAAATTTATAAATTCTTAATTATATTTTATATTATTAATTAAAATTTGTATTATTTAAATTGTATAATAACATGTAATTAATATACTATATAAAAATAATATAATTAATGTATAGGGATATGCATTGTTTCTTTGAAGAAATATGAAACGACAATAATATGTTTTATTCAAAAAGTGTGAAATGACATTTATTATGAGTACTTTACTTTGACTTTAAAAGTACTTAGAGCAATACCATGGTTAACCATGAGTTTTTATCCACTATTGAGAATGTGACAAGTAAGTACCTTTAACTCAAGAAATGCCACCTGAACCATTAGGGATGACGTCATCCCCTAAATGTGATTGGTTATCATAAAGTGAATTTCGATTGTACATTTCCCTTAGGAGGCCCATTTCAGACCTCAAAATTCCCCTATTGAATTAAAGCATAGTCTTTCAATCTAGCTGGTAGTTGAGTCTGCCTACCTGATCTTCTAGGTAAAGGAATCACATCAATTCAGTTTGCTTCAGACCTTTGTAGGCTTGAATTACTGACTACATCACCTGCTTCTTCTTCTTTCTGTTGTTGTTTCTATTGTTGATTATCCTCATTGCTTTCTTCCATAAACAATGGAATGTGCCATTCTTCAAGATTGTTTTCCTTTCCTTCCTCAACTATCTCATGAAATATGGAATCTCGACTTACAAATACTTTATGAGTCAAAGGATTAAACAACTTATAAGCTTTAAACTCAGTGCAATATCCTACAAAGATGCATTTCATGGCCTTAGGATCTAACTTATTTCTATCTTCCTTGGGTATATGGGCAAAGCCTTTTGACCCAAACTCTCTTAAATAATTCACTGCTGGCTTATCTCCATAAAGTGCTTCAAAAGGAGTTTTAAAATTAAGACATTTAGTTGGACTTCTATTTTTTAAGTAAACTGCAGTGTTGATTGCTTCAGCCCAAAAGCCATAGGATACACCCTTACCTTGAAGAATAATTCATGCGCACTCAACTAGGGTTCTATTCTTTCATTCTGCAACATCATTTTGCTACTGAGTGTGAGGCACTATGAACTGTTGAATAATCCCATGATCTCTACAAAATTTCATGAATGCTCCCAACTTGTATTCCCCCCCTTGATCTGAGCAAAGAATATTTATGAGTTTCCTTGTCTTCTTCTCCACCATATTCTTAAATTATTTAAAGCATTGAAATGTCTGACTCTTTTTACTGATAAAGTATATCCAAAAGAATCTAGTGAAATCATCAGTAAAAAGTAAAAGATAATATGCACCACCCAACAACCTACTCTGCATAGGTCCACATATATCTGTATGCACAAGTTCCAGAATATCTCTTTTCTTCTTATCAACATTCAAAGGAAACTCTTCCCTATGCATTTTCCCTAATGCTGTATCCATCAAAATATAAATGAACATTATGAAAATCAGGAATTCCATCAACCATACCTTTCCTTTGAAGAAACATGAGATCTTGTAGGTTAAGATGATCGAATCTCTGATGCCAAATATTCTCGGCTGTCAATCCTATTGAAACTAGATCTTGGTGTGGCATACTCTTGACATTAATTCTATACAGGCTTCCCACACACACTCCTTATGCAATTGGTTCCTTCTTGTCGTCCTTTATGAAACAATATGTTTTGAAGAATTCAACTCACAGGTCTTGATCTGTTATCATTGTAGAGAGATTAAGTTATTGTTGATCCCAGGTACATACATTACATTTTTAGTATGTCTGATATCACTGCCATGCATCATCACCAGAATATCACCGTACCCTTTAATATCATAACCTATGTCATCAGCTGGATAAATTTTAGCTCCACAAGTATTTTCTTCAAAAAAATCAAACCAACTTCTATTACCTGTCATATGTGAATACGTGCTTGAATCAACATACCATATTTCGGCCTCATCCTCCTCAGAAGCTGAAAGAACACAATCAACTACAAACAGTCGATAATAATGGTTGTGACCTTCATCAACAAAGTGTCCTGTGTGCTTTCTCTGTTTATTTCTAGCCTCATCTGCCTGTCTATTAAAACAAAACTTAGCTTGATGACTAGTTTTCCCACAGTAAAAACATTTATGCCAAATCCATTACTACTGTTACTTGCAGACATACCTCTAAATGTTTTCTTCTGAAAACTACCACCACCTTTCTGTCCCTATTTTGGTCTCTTTTTGTATGTCTTCTTTTTTTCCATCAGAGGAAGATCGACACTCTATGGTCTCAAATTCTATCACTGCTCTTCTCCCTGTAACAAAATTCTTGTCATCTCTTCGAATTCAAGGGCTTTACCCCATGCATAAAAGCCTATGATGAACATCTAGTATTCATCCATCATCCTGTTCAAAGTCATTATGACAAGATCGGAATCAGAAACCCTCTTCCCGATGTCACCTAATCTGTCCTTCAGGTCCTTGACCCTTGCAATTAATCCAACAACAGATTCATTCTTCTCCATCCTCATGGAAAACAACTTTCTTTTGAGCGACAAGATATCATTGGTGTTTTGTGTTTGGTATAGATTCTTGAGTGTCGTCCTTATCTCATTGGATTATTTACCATCTGTGATATGCGAGATAATATTGTATTTAACATGCATCTTCAGTCAAACTTTCTACTTATTCTCCCTTTTATCCCAATCTTGTATGAGTGCAACCACACTTGTTGCACTCTTCGGCTTCTACTCATCACCACTGACGATCGACCATGCGCTCACTCCCTCAAGCAACATCTGTAGCTTGAATTTCCAATTGGTATAATTGGTCCCATCGAGTTTGCTAGTCTTGTTGAGATAAGTTTCTATAAAATTATTCATTTGGGACTAATCGGATTCCAAATCCTTCGATTTTCATTCAATTCTAACCAAGTGAACAATTACAAGCTACAAAAAAAAACTTCAACACATACCATAACTTGATCACAGATATACCACTAATATGGCATGATCTCTGTGTCAGCAACTCAGATCCGCGACTGATTTGAAAAATTGTTGTGTCTGCTACTTAGATCCACCACCAATTAGGCAAAATCTCATGCGCAAAACCATAAAAAATAGGTAAACACTCCTAGTAGCTAAAACCTCGTGTTGTTCAAAATTTCGATAAGGGAACCTCTACTGGCACTGGAATTACCGCGAAAAATGAACTTATCCGTAGTGATCAATGCTACTGTGGCTTCGAAAAATGCACTGATCAACGTTGTTGTTAGTCCAAAAAACGCGCCGATCCACTTTGTGCTCAGAAAACTGAGACCTGTGAGAAACTAAGCTCCTCCTGTGAATGAGGTGTTTCTATAGACCACCTACTCTGTTGTGAGCACTGAGGCTCCTATGTGCATTGCAACCATGAAGTCTCTGTAGCCACTAAGGCTCTGTAGATAAATAAGGCTCACCCGGTTTGAGCTCTAATACCATGATAAAAATTGGAAAGGAAAGAAATGAATTGAATAACAAGCAGCTCACAGGTTAGCAATGCACCTCGAGACTACATAAATTGGAGAGTACATTCTACATTCAATTAATCAATGATACATCAATAAATACATCTCAAAAGAATAGGGAGTTGGGGAACAAACTCCTACAACCTAGGAACTAATCCTAACTTAAGGAGTTACGTTACAACCATATAACCATTTCTCCATTAATACAATATACTATTAATTATTTTCAACTATATAAATTATAATATCCTACAATGGCAATAATAAGTATAATTATAAATTAAATTAAATCTTTAACATTTAACGATTTAAAGTAAATATAAAATTCTCCCTTTGTTCGTGAACAATTAAATAAAATATGTAAAGTGAATAAGGATTTCTAAATAAATATAATTGATCTTTATCAATTTTAATGAAATAACTATATTTATTAATGTATAATTTAAATATAAATTTAGAATATTTAATTTTTTTAAATATGATTACAGTTTAAATTATTTATATGACTTTTAAATATGATTTCTCGAAATTAATAAGTCTTGTAAAATAAATTGTTTGTATATAACTTTCAAACAAGGAATTATTTGGTAAGCCTTTTTTAATTGGTGGTTAGCTTAGACAGCGTTAGATGATTGGAGTTTATTTATTTAATAATTTTTATAAATATTTTTATATTAATGTGGTTAAATGTCAGCTTTTAAACTTTAATTTAGTTATATTAATCAGGTTTTAGAGAATATTTTTTTGGGACATGGTAAGGTAAGGAGAGGAAGCATTGTTAATAATTGAAATGATATTTTTTTTTTATGTTCGGAAATAAGATTTACATTTTTATTTAATTTGTTAATTGTACTTTGGTTTGTTTATTTTTATTAAGAAGTAAATTTTATTTATAATTAATATGGGAAGACTGGAATTAAATATTTTTTTTTTAGAATTACTACAAAGGAGACATTGTCACTTAAAGTTACATTAAAAAATAATAAAGTAGTACTTATATTAAAAAATTAAAAATAGTAATAACAAAATATTAATGTATCCTATAAATAAAATACTTCAATTTCTGTTTTAATTTTACATCAAATTTATATACAAAGAGGAAGTAATTTAAACTAAAAAATGAGTAATTTACTTTTTAGTATGAGGGAGATATGTAATTTCTTCACTACTTAAAGAGAAGAAAATGGTGAATGTCACATTGTTTCCATATCATGGCATATGAATATGGTGCTTATCATCTTGTTTCGATATACTAAATGCCTTACAGTGTGATTAAAACTACCAAAACACGAAACATGATATACGAAGAACAATTAATAGCAACAGCGTTAGAAAATGTAACTAGGTCGGTCTTCATAATTGCTATTGTTCTTATATCATTATATATCTTTATGTAAAATATATTAAAAAAAAAAAGAAAAATAAAATTATTTTTCAAGCATGGGTTTCATGCTCAAATCGATTTGTCATCTATGTCAAGCATATTATTCATGCTTCCAGGGTTTATTGACTCAAAATAATCATTAGGGGAATTTTGAGGTCTAAAATGGGCCTCATAAGAAAAATGTACAACAAAAATAAACTTTATAACAACCAATAGGATTCAAGATGATGATGTCATCCATAATGGATGATTCACCATTTTTGAAGTAAAAAAGTAAAAATATTAAAAAATAACAAAATAATAAAACTACTTTTTCAACTCGTATTTTAAACTTATCTCCCAAAATTTTACTTAAATTTTGAGCAGGAGTACTCGTTGGATGCGGAATTTAATTCCTCATCCAAGGAGTACCCATGTTGCATACTTTTGATGAACTCTTCTACACGAAAAATGAGAAATACATAAAAAAACGTGATTGTAATCACGTTTTTTTTATGTATTTCTCATTTTTTGTGTAGTAGGACCCATTGAAAGTATGCAACATGGGTACTCCTTGGATGGGGAATTAAATTCTGCATCCAACGAGTACTCCCGCTCGAAATTTGAGTAAAAACTTTGGGAGATAAGTTGAAAATGTGAATTGAAAAAGTAGTTTTTTCATTTTTCCCTCTAAAATTTGATGATGTCATCAAATCTTATTAGATTTTTTCCACTATTATTTTATAATTTCCTTAGGAGGCCCATTTTAGACCTCAAAATTCCCCTAATGATTTTACATAAGTCAAAATATTGTCTTAGAGTCAAGTCTCATTTCGACTTTGAAATAAAGTGGAAAACTAATTTTATTTGAGTCAAAAATGTAATTTTTGTACCCACAAGACCAAGTTAGCCCTACCTCATCAAGTCAGCCCTAGAATGGGTAATTAGACCTACTATATGTGTATAAATAGATACAATTTGACCTAATTTGAAGCAACACACAAGAAAACTTGATCTCCAGGAAAAGAAGAGTGAAATTCAAGAGTAGTAAGAAAGAAAGAAGATAAAGAAAAGGAAAATCAAAGTTTCTGCCCTAAAATTTTACCTAGATCTCTCACATGTGTGAAATTTTGAAGCTACTATAGGGGCCAAAGTTAAAAATTCATTACAGGTCCAAAATTTTTAAGTTAGGGGCCGAATTTTTGAAGAGGGATCTCATTTGGAAGGTTTTTTATTTGAGTTGGATTTGACTTGTTGGAAGAGATTGGAAGGAGGGGTGAATTGGGTCTTGTTGGAGGTCTTGGTCTTTGTTTGAGTCTCAGATTT
Organism: Pinus albicaulis; assembly: GCA_034641835.2. Lineage (NCBI taxonomy): Eukaryota > Viridiplantae > Streptophyta > Pinopsida > Pinales > Pinaceae > Pinus > Pinus albicaulis. Next base: position 1,018,687,224 of record CM076583.1, read on the forward strand.
CTCATTTGATCTGATCCTATAGGAAGATAAGAGTTTTTTGGGTTTTACCCTTGGAGGGGTTTTTCCCTAGCTTGGAGCCTACAAATTTTGTTCATTATCTATTTTTGATCTTCATAGTTTATGGTTTTGGTAATTGTTTGATGAACATAACATAATAAAAGTAATAAGAAGCCAACATAACTTCACAATAAATTATCAAGTAAAGATAAATCATCCTAATTGTTGCCCTTATTGATTTCTCAACAAGTAGGATGTCATCCCGCCGCCCCATACATGGCTTAAAAATTGAGACATGATGTCATATCTAACCATCCATTAATATTTTAAAAAATAAAAAGATAATAATACAAAATTATTTATAAATTTAACTTTACACCAAAAATATTAAAATATTATACCTTTAAATTAATACACTAAAATGGATGATATATGTTCCCTCAGGACATAATAATAGTCTTAACATTAATTTTTTAAATTTCGAAACTCAAAGGAAGATGCCAAATTTCAAACGCATAGTTTAAGGAAGCAAGGTTTTCGCCCCAAAAATAAAAGGCATTATGGCACGATTTTGATAAAATTTGACTAATTTTTTTGGAAATTAAAATTATAGTTGTCAAGCTTAAGGATTTTGGGTGGCCAAGGAATTTTTATGGAATCCATTTCCACCATAAAAAAACATGATTCAAACACTATTTTTTGAAATAAAATGACCAAATTTCAGTGGAAAAATGAGCCATCTAGGTGAAATTGTCACAATGTTAAACAACGCCCAAAATTTGCTCCACAAACGATACAGATGTTTCATTTAGACAGAATTGTTGTGATATACTAGTAGAACACATTATATCTATATGAAACATGACATATATATAATGATTTCTATTAGGTAATTTGTTCCATCAAATGTTTATATATATTATTTTCATACACATAGAAAATTTTCTCTTTCGTGGAATGGTATAGCACACGGATGATATCAAGAAAGAATGGTTCTCCCATTTGGTATAGCTTCGTAAAATAAAAAAAGCGATCATGGAAAATATCTAATGGGGCCATGATAGGTTTCATAGACCATTATAGGTTTCAAATCCTATGAAGCCTACTCTACCCATTAATTAGCGTAGTATTGGTCTTCCAAGTTCTAATTACAGGGAGTGTTAACTCAGGTGCATCTATCTACAAGATATTTCAATGTGCCCTCATTTTAAAAAATAAAAAAGAAAATATTTAACAAATAAAAGAAATCTATTTCCCATGTGCGAATGTTGTTCAAGTGTTAACGAGCATTTCTATGTTGAGGATGATTTGAAGGTCTGCACAGAGAAGCAGATTTCAGCTCCTATGAGATTGCCCATTTAACTGCTTCCACATGATATTCTGAGAAATAATCTCTAGGCTCAATGTTATCTCGTAGTCGAAGAGTGTATCGATTTATCTCTCCTTTTCAACTTGTCTTTTATTTTATTGGAATTAAAACGAAAATAACACTTGAATAAAAAAATATAATCCCGATGTGCGAATATTGTTCAAACTTTAATGGGCATTCCTCAGTTCAGGATTTATTGAAGGCGTGCACACAAAGGCAATAAAAGCCTCCAAACCAAAAAATGTCGTTGAAGTATGCATTTCTACATGGCGACAGCTGTCCAATGTCCTGGAAAAAGGAAAATTCATGTATTAGGGGAATTTTGAGGACTAAAATGGGCTTCCTAAGGAAATTATAAAATTATCATGGAAATAATAAAATAAGATTAGATTACATCATCAATTTTTAGAGGGAAAAATGAAAAACAACTTTTTCAACTAATATTTTTAACTTATCTCCCTATGGGTTTACTCAAATTTCAAGTGGGAACACTCGTTGGATGCATAATTTTATTCCTCATCCAAGGAGTACCCATGTTGCATGCTTTCGATGGATCCTACTACATAAAATATGAGAAATATATTAAAAACGTGATTGCAATCACATTTTTTCTTGTATTTCTCATTTTTCGTGTAGCTGAGTATATCGAAAGTGTGCAACATGGGTACTCCTTAGATGAGTAATTCAATTTTGCATCCAACGAGTACTCCTGCTCGAAATTTTAGTAAAACATTGTGGAGATAAGTTGAAAACACAAGTTGAAAAAGTAGTTTTATTATTTTATCATTTTTTAAATATTTTTACTTTTTTACCCCAAAAATGGTGAATCATCCCCCCTGGTTGACATCATCATCTTGAATCCTATTGGTTCTTATAAAGTTTATTTTGGTTGTACATTTTTCTTAGGAGGCCTTTTTTAGACCTCAAAAGTTCTATAATGGCTTCTTTAACGATATTTATTTTAGTAATTTCATAAGAAATGTTAGCATAACTTATTATACGTTGAATTTAAAGAGGAGTATGGTGTTGGTCAGAGGAATTTCTCAGCCTTCTACTGTGTTAAGAATGGATAAAATGAAACTTTCAAAGATAAAGCCGCTATTATTTGTTAAGGTATGCTATTATTTCTTTGCATATAATGCTAAACATGTTTGTGAAATTATTTATTATGAATTTTAGGGTTTGTGGGCTTGTACACATTAAATATTAAGTTGAAAATGGAAAATATTTCTCCATTTATATTTTTTGTATAATTATATGAACCATTTATTGGTCTTGCTATTGAGTGTATTGCTAACATTTAACGACAAGAATGATGGTTGTCCTGCTTACACCGCAATCTACCCCAAAACAAGTATTCATGTTTAAAAATTATTGACAAAAGATGAATAACTGCCCATTCGAGCAAGCACTACAATATAATGCCCTACAACTAGGCACTTAAATGAACATAATTCCATTAAGAAAAATATTTTATATCCTTATTCAAAATATGTCGGAAGACATAGTCCCCTAAGGAGGATTTTGCATCTCTGCACTACTTTCTTGTGTACCACAGGTAGGACCTTCATTTTCCTCAAGGAACTATTTTCTCTTTAAAACATACTTGCATAGTTGTTGGATCTTTAAAACATACTTTCATAATGAGGCTTATCAGCTGCAGCTTCAGTGCAGGGAAAACCATGATAGAGAACTTGAGCCAATCAAAAATTAAACTAATATCTTTCCAAAACTTAAGGTAAGTAGAAAAAAAACGAGTCCGCTATAATCCACTAGCTTGGAAACAAATATAAAAAGAATTGTGTTCTAAAGAGAACTTCTGACCTCCAAAATTCTTCCGCAAATAGCTAGCGTGCTCATTACTTTTGTTTTTTTAAGAGCGCTTAGTAATTAACGGTTGGGCTAATGGCTCATTTTTCTTACGTAAGTTGAAGCAACCGCATTAATTTCATTAACACTCAAATTTATCTTAATTTTCTCTCTTTTTTTGGGATCTCATCAAATTTTCATCAATTTTACTCTAAATTTCAGCGGAATGATATACAAATTTGCATAAACTGAAGTGAATTACTTTAAACATTCGTTCAAACTTTACTATACTAGGAACTTCCAGCGAAATTCTTTGATATTAAGCACAGAGGAAAGACAACATACTAGATTTTTTTCAAACGACGCTTTATCTAGGTCAACTGTCAAATTATCCACAATTTAATCCTTAATTTGTTGGAATGGAGAATCATCAGAGAGTCGAAGAATTTCCTGAAATTATAGTTTAAACTGACCTGTGGCATTTGAACAGTCTGTAGCAGATTTGAGGCATTTGAACAGGCTGTAGCTTCTAACATCATGTTCTAACTTCACTTGAACAACCAGCTTCCATCCTCAAGCTAAACGTTAACTTCAAAGCTGAAACAAACCCGCCTCATGCTAAATGCTAACTTCAGAGCTCAAAAAGACCTGCGGTGCTTGAACAACCTGCAACTTCTAGCCTCACCCCAAACACTGATTGCAAATCCAAGATTGCAGAGTCGACAATAGAAAATGTGCAGAAAAGAAACGAAATTATAGAGGCTGGCATAAAACCAAATATTAAAAACTGCAAAGCACAAATTGGGACACGTTTGGAGGTTGACACACCTCATTTGAATTAATTTCTCTAAATATCGAAATCGATAAATAGATATATCGCCCGATATCAAATTAATTGTCCCTCATCAACATATTAATTTTTTTTTTCATGTGTGTCATTGCTATAATGTAATATTGCGTTGTTTAGCATATATATATATATATATATATATATATATATATATATATATATATATATATATATATATATATATATATATATATATATATATTTCATGTGCCTCATTTCAAGTGTTAAATTGACACCCATATACCTATTTTCCACTTTTTATCAATTAAAATGAGTTTATTCTAAAACAAACACATCAAGATTAACTTGTAAATAATTTTGAAAAATGTCAAGTGGCGGGTATATAAAAAAATAAAGTTTCAACACATATATATATATATATATATATATATATATATATATATATATATATATATATCGCTAGTACTAGGATATGTGGAGTTCTCGATTCTTCTGACACCCTACTTGCGCATAACCCCTACTTCACCCTACCTCAGTTTTGTGGAAAGTTCTTACTGTTAAAAACGCCCAATGCCATGCATTTTGGTATGTTCCAGATAACTTGTAACTTAAAAGAGTGACTTAGTCAAACTACATAAAAATAAATTTAAAATTAAGATTAAAACGAAATAAAAAAATTATAAAGTAAAATAAGATTAAAGTAAAATAGTCAATTTATCATAGATAGTTTTTGTACTCTACATTTTGAATATAATATTTTAAAATGTAATATTTTTATTTTAAAAAAAATACAATATTCTTTAATATAATAATTTTTATTTTTGTTGACAAAATTATTTATTTCTGAAGTGAGTGAAAATAAAATAAAATTAAAAATAACCCTATGTGAAAATATTTTTATTTGGTCAATGTAAAATTAAATTAGTAAAAAAATTACATTAAAATAAAAATAACTTCATGGTATTGACCCATGGTATGACAACCCATGATATTTATGTGGAATATAACATATTTAAAGGGGGGAATTAAAACAACTTAGATCCATCTTAACTCAGACTCTATTGGATCAAATCTACTTTCACTCTAAAGAGGTTTGCATCTCAAGAGATTTGATCCCTCTAGCCCCTTGATAGCTCCCGATTTAAGATGGATCTAAGATGGATCTAGGTTGGTTGTAATGTAAGGTGTTGTTTATCCCTAAAAATAAAAATCGCACTATGTGACAACATTTTTACTTAATCAAAATCAAATAAAAATAATAATAAAATAACATTAAAATAAAAATAATTTCATGGTATTCACCCATGGTATTCATGTGGAACATAACATATTTAAAGGGTAAAATTAAACCATCCTAGATCCATCTTAACTCCGGATCTACCAAGGAGAGAGAAAGAGATCAAAGAGATCAAATATCTTGTGACACAAACCTATTTTCACTTAGTGAAAAGAAATTTGAACCCTTTCAGGCTTGGCAGATCCAAAGTTAAAATGGATTTAAGGTGGTCACATTTTGTAAGCCTTGATGATGCTTTAGAAGTGGGTATGTTTTTTATGTTATACATTTCTAGATGAGGATTTAGAAGTGGGTATGTTTTTTATCTTATACATTTTATTTAAAATATCGTTAGGAGTGGTAAATAATGCATTTCCCCATCAAGCTAGAGATTTAAAGATAATAGGGAAATTGACATTATGGATTGCATGAGTTTCAAGATGATGTTTATAGAAATAGTTGTTTTCTTTATGTGAGTGAATTATAGCTTAGTGAGAGTCTTTATATTCCAATTTATTCATCAAGTCTATCAATATGTATTTGGCGAGTGAACACGCATGTTTAATTTAATAAAGTCTTGATTAGTGTTTTTCTGTTATCACTATTTGGTTAAATATTTTATCAATGCTTCAAATTAAAAATCACTTGGACACAATTACTACCTAAACTAGGGTAAGTATGAGTATATTTTAATATATTTGAATAGTTTATACATGTAAATTCTGATATCTAGAGCGTAGACATTTTTTTAACAAAATCTTCTTGTAATTTTCTCACGATGTTCGATTTCATGGAATCTTTTTCCTCCTCCATGGAATTCGTGCAGGAATATATAATACCCATAGCTTAGACATCATTTTAGCAAAATCTTATTGAAACTTAAACTAAAATGTTAGATTTTTTTAAAAATAAATCTAATTAAAAATGAAACTTTGAAAAATTATTTTTAGCAATGGCACTCGATTTTTCACCCTAATCTCTTCAAATTTTAATTTCATTTGCTTTAATATTTGCAGGTATACATTGTATTTTTTTGTTTTAAGTTCGATGAAACTGGTAAAAGAAAATATTAAGAGTGATATGAAGGGTTGTTTAAAAACAAGATCGTCATAAAAAAATTCTATGATGAGTAGGGGATCTGTCAAATTCAACCCTTGCTCATTGCTATAATGCAATATATTAAGTCGATATTATCATATTATTGCTATTTTTAAATCATTAAATGTGTTTGGCTCTTCTCAAATTTATTTCATCAAAAAATTGCTAGACACAGGGAAACTTTGGGCAATCTGTGACAATGGGGGACTTCGCTCAAGTGACAACATTTAAAAATATTTTGCAAAGGGGAAGGAATTATGAAAAAAATTGTTAAAGATATGTATGGAATTTGTACCAAGTTATAAAACTTGGGTAAGGAGGTTTTTATTTTAATAAATAGTCTATATATATAGAGTTATATTTCCAATAACAGTATTATTTTAATTTTAGTATTTAATGAATTAATTATTAATGAGAGTTATGCAGAGCCATAAATGTTTATATATTTTAGTTGATTGATACTAAGTATTAATTCACAAATTTATGAATTATAAAATATTTATTTATCATTTTTTCATATAAATATATTTAATAAATCAATTTCTATTTAGATTAATTATTTTTTATAAAAAAATTATGATATATAGTGTGTGAGAGAATAATGTGTAAATAAATACTCACTCAAAGTTAAATTTATTTATTTACATTAATTTTTTAAATAATAATGTAAAATGTATAAATACAAATTTATTTTAATTTTATGTATATATATATTTTTAAAAAAAATTAGAAACATTAAATAGCCAAATTTTAAATAATCTAAATATGCATCTATGCATTTAATTTCAAATTCTATTATTATATTAGATATTATTGAAACTCCATACCATTTTAATGTATTGTAAGTGTATTTTTTTTTAAATTTTACTTAACTTAAATTTATTTATTCTTTATATTTATTATCAAATTAATTTCTATTTTTTTAATTAATATTATTTTTTAACATAAATAAATGATGAAAATAAAAATATTTTTAATTTTTTTAATTAAATATTAATTTTATTATTATTTCTTGAATTGATTTAGGAATATTATATTAATATAATATTAAATTGAATCCATAACGCTGGCCTCGTACAACCACATATTGTCATTATATATCAACTCAAAGATAGATATTGAAAATTGAAACTTGAAAATATTGTTGAATGATAGAAATAATTGTACTCTACTCATGGTACTCATATAGTGGGTTTACCAAAAATATTGACAATAATATGTAAAAATCAATAATCAATGGATTATAGATAAATTAGAATAAATAAATATTTTGTTAAAATTACACTTTAAATTTTTTTTTTTCAAATCATAATTAATTTAATTTAATTTCAAATCAATAGCCATCCTATATATAATATGTATAATAATGTGTTCCACTAGAAAAATTTTAGTCAGATATGGGCGGAGGAGTACCAGCTGCGAAGAAATGGGATTAACAGGGGACTTCAGAAGACCATAGGAACCACAGGGGAAGGATCTAGAGTAATGTGATTCGACATTTCACAGGTGTAGTTCTTTCTCCAAAACTCTGATAATATAGTTTGTGTAGTTTGGATAGTACTCAGAATACCTGTGAGAAATATAGGGTTTAAACCAGGTACTGGGGCTATAGTTTTTACCATCCTCTAATTTACAGATTGCTTGGAGGGTTTCTGTCATGATCATAGAGGTGCTTTTTTGGGTGCATCTGTGATGCCCATCTCAAATGTTGTGCAATGCGGACGGCATAGGGTCTTAAAACATGTTTAGAACTCATTTCCTTGCCATAACATATCTCCTGTGTCTTCCGATATGTGTCACGAATTATGAGAGGGTTGTTTTTGCTTCACATGATGACATTTTCAGAGAAAACGGAGATTGGCATTATATCCATTCTAATGATACTGGCTGTGTGGATAATAAAGGACTCATTCAAGATCTTCATTAACGACTATGCCAAATTGCAGAGATAAGCTTACTTATCAGGAATCGTCCACGGAAAAGGGGACTCAGGCGGAATGGAATTCATCTATGTGGTACTCATTATGGTGCAGATGGGTGGATTCACTCATAATATCCAAGCCATGCAGAGATTTTGGATTTAGGCTCTTTGATAAATGGTGGAACTACCCAGGGTGCATATGTTGTTGTTGCTGTCAACTGTAGTTTCTACAGACCACCATTGTAGTTTGGATGATGTATTCTGGTTAATGATCGGAATTCCTAGCCTTTCTACTAGAAAATTCATATCAATGTCTATACGGTGAGATGGTCCTGACGGTGAACAATAGAGAGTGGTGAAGACCCTTTTCTCCATACGCATTTAAAAGTCGTGGGGTGGCGGTGCGTGGTCTGACGTTGGGTGTGGGCTAATTTGGTGGGTAATGACCATGAAAGGTTGCTACCATAAATAGACATATTAGAAGGCGGGATTGATGTATTGAATGGTAGGGATTGGGAAACGTATTGGTACGATTTCCAATTTTATTCTTGACAGTGCCATTAAGATCGGTCCTTTTCCACTCTTGTTGTTTATCTCTCGGGGTCTATTTTTGATTACATGCATCGATTCCCAAGCATCAGGCCATTCCATCACCTGGCCTCTCATCTACTATCAGATCGGGGTATTTTAGATCTGTCAGAACATTCTCTGGTGACATAAATTCTTTCCATCCATCCCGATGGATATCCTGGCTTCGGACATGACGAGATAGGAGGCCTTCATTGATGACATAAGGGCTGCTGACAAGGATGGACATGAGGAAATCGAGACAGGTGGAAAAAGGTTTTTGAAAAGGAAGTTGCCCTCATAAACAGTTTTATCACTGCTCCTCCAGGTTTTACTCAACAACAATCGGGCTATAATACGAATCCTCCCTCTTTGCGGGCCACTAGAAGAAGAAACAAGAGTAAGAAGGTTGCATTATATAAGCCATCGATGGTGATAAAGAAAGTTGTCATGGAGCATGACAAATTATGGGGTCGTGAAGTCAGTTTGCAGAAGAGAGCGCTCATTGGGAGATGGCTCTTCGCATAGGATCAAGAAATTAACATGGTGGAATGGGCAAAGATGGCATGGAATCCCATCGTTGGCTACACTCTGAAAGTTAGCCTCCTCCTCAACAACTAGATTAGCATTCATTTCCTGGATGAGAGGGACGTAGCGCTCATTATCAATAAGGCATGGGTCAGGGGAAAAGCCTTTCTACAACTGCTTCCATGGTATTTGGGATTTAATCCCATTCTGGAGGTGCCTATGAATTGGATCCCGTGGGTGAAATTTCCCATACTTCCCCTTGAGTTCTGGTTGCTCAAGGCCCTTCGGGCAATTGGGGATTCTATTGGGAGTACGTGCTACATTGACCCTTCAATTCTGGGTACAAGTGACAAACGCATTGCGTAGATTTTGGTCGAGGTTTGTTTCACAGGGGGTCTAGCTGCGGAGGTCAATTTGATATGGGGGCGTAGAAAACACCATCATAGGGTTGATTATTGGGGGATCCCCTTTCGGTGCGTGTTATGTCATCAAATATGGCATCTTAGAAGCAATTACCCATCGAGGTTTCATAATTCATTGTCATTATGGTGCTGACTCGGACATGATGGAACCCCATGATATGCCTAGCGGTGGCGATGAGGATACTCTTTTAGGTAATTCGTATCTTGATATTTCTCTTGGTGGTGTGCATGTAAACGATGATATATCTACTCCATTGTCTAGATTATCCCCGCATGCAAATCATCTGGTAAATTACAATCTTGGGTTGTCTACCATTAGTCAGAAGGATGTAGGTAGTGATAATTTGTCTATTTCTGAGAAGGGACCAACTAGATATGGAGAGAAGCCCACCTGACCACGTCTATCTATTTCAAATGGCCCAAGGAACTTACTGGACTCTACCCTACTTGCTACCCATTTGGTTGTACTGCCCAAGGTCTCCTTACCAGATTATGCCCAAAATGACTCTGGCAAGTATATTTTCCTGTTGAGTTCTATCGACTGAGTGGGGGTTTCACACTCCCTGGACGACCCATCGAATGATATTGGAATCCAACAGAAGAATATGACGGTTATTGGCAGACCATCCTCTGACAAGATGCCCTCCTGTCTTAATATTTATTCTGAATATCAAGCATATGATGAGACTAGCCTTGCTTCTCGTTATCAGACTACTCACGAGCCTCCATCACCTTCCATGCCACCTCTGGAGCCGGTTTCTCCCCTATCCTCTCCTATTGCCCCACCGGAGAATGAGGATATTGATGGAGATACCCCTAGAAATACTATTGGGAGCAACATTGATTACCTCTTCGCCAACCTTGAGATTGACCTAGCGGTTCTTACCATATTCGAAAGTATGCCTACCATTTCAAAATCTAATCCTAATTTATCTGTTCCTTCAACCAATAATGATGATAGGAAGAAGCAGGCACCTGGGGCTAGATCGTCTCATGGTAGGGGGAGGGTAAAGACTCGGTCTCTTTTCCACAATGAGCTACTTGACTTAACTGAAGTATCGGTCTCTTCTGCTGATGAATTCAGGGCTCTTAGAGAATTTTTCCCTCATGAGGGTTCTCAATGACTTATAGATTATCCCTGAACATTAGGGGTATGTGCAACCCGTAAAAAATTCTACGCCTAAAGGAATTAATAAAGGATTCAAGGTTGGGGATGGTTTTTTACAAGAGACCTTAAGCGACAGGAGTAAGGCTATAAATATTGTTTTATCAATTTGCAAGGGATGGGTGGCGACATGGATTCATGCAAATGGTCATTCCGGGGGACTGGTTGCATGTTGGAATCCTAAACTTGTTGTTTTTCGTGCTTACAGATTTATTGGAGGTATCTTGCTATCGGGAAGAATCAAGGATGTTAATGTTGACATTAATATCATCAATTTATATGTGCCATGTCAAAACAGGGTGGATTTCTGGGACAATATTAAGAAATCTGGCATTCTTAGTTTACCAAATCTGATTGTTATGGGTGACTTCAACGCAACCTTAAATTCTAATGAATCTTGGGGAGATAAGGTGAGATTCGATCCTCTTGTGGGATTCATTGGGTCCATTTTGGACGCGGCCTCCCTATGGGACATACGACCAAATCCTATCGAGCCAACATGGAATAATCACAGATCAGGGGTTGAATTCATTGCAAAGCGATTGGATCGGGCCATGGTACACATAGATTTATTCACAATATTGGGCCACATTCAATCGTGGTATCTAATCTCTGACCTATCCGACCACAGGCCTATATATCTGACATGGAAGGGGGCTCAAAGGAGCCATGTTGTACTGTTCAAATTTAATCATACATGGCTCATGGATCTGGAGTATGATCACTTGGTAAGGGAGAAAGGGGCTTTAGACTCTGCATATATGGAATCGGGTGGATGGGCATATTTCTCATACAAGTTGCAGGAAATCAAAATACTCACAAAAGAATGGGAAATAAAAAAGAAGAAGAAATTAAAGGCTGAGATGGCTGACATTATATCCAGGTTGATGGCAATTCAATCATCCTTTGCGCAATGCGCTCTTGAGGAGGGAACATATTGTTATATCGAAACCCTCCAGCGCAGAAGACTGGAGATCTTGAAGATGGAGGAGCTCACCTGGAAGCTCAAAAGCAGGATCACCTGGTTGAGGGAGGGGGACATGAATACAAAGTTTTTCCATAAGACCGCAAATGCTCGAAGGAATGCAAACACTATTTGGCACATAAATAAGGAAAGCGGGGAAATAGTGGGCACAGAGGAGGATATTAGGAACGAAGCTTTCAACCATTTCTCTAGATTTTATAAGAAAGATCAAGGAATCAGCACAACATTATACAAGATGTTTTGATGAGGAGGCCTGTCAGAAAATAAATGCTGAGATTACAAAGGAGGAAGTATTCTCTACGCTAAAAGCTTTTGTGCACGATAAATGTCCTGGCCCTAATCGTTGGCCTGCAGAGTCTTACTGTCATTTATTTGATATCATGGGGGATGAAATTACAATTGTGGTGGAACAAGGTAGGTTATTGGGGCATATTCCCTCTAACATGAATGCTACATTCATTGCGCTAATTGCCAAGAACTTAGAACCTGAGACTTTCAGTGATTATAGGCCCATCACATTGTGTAATTTGATCTACAAGATCTCCTCAAAGATCATTGCAAATAGGTTGAAAGATTTCTTGTCCAAGCATATTGAGAAGGAACAATATGGGTTTTTAAAAGGGAGATCAATACATGACGCTATCACCATTGCTCAGGAGGTATTACATTTAATGCATGATGGTAAAAAGGAAGGTATCATTATGAAAATTGATCTGCTAAAGTCATATGATAGAGAAGATTGGTCTTATATCAGATTACTGGTGTTGAAAATGGGGATACATATGGGAGCCATAAGATGGATTATGGGCTGCATTTCATCTATCAGATATGCTATATTAATTAATGGGAAGCCAACTCCCTTCTTCAGTGCTAAGAGAGGTATCAGACAGGGGTGCGCGCTTTCTCCGATGATCTTTATACTACTGATGAATGGATTCAGTCACCTTATGCACATGGCGACCAAGGCTGGCTACTTCGCAGGTTTCTCCTTCTCAAATTATATGAGTATATCTCATTCACTCTTTGTAGATGACTTGCTAATATTTGGGGCTTTAATAAGAAAATTCTGGTTTTATATTCATTATCTTCTGAACCGATTCGCTGTTGCGACTGGTCTATGTATTAACAATGAAAAATATTTTATTATCTATGATTCGAGAGATGAAAATGAGATCACTTTCATTGCTAGTTTTCTGGGGGTTGGTAAAGTCCATGCGGCTAAAATTTTCAACTATCTTGGGTTCAGAATTAAACCCAATGCATATAAGAACAGGGACTGGTTGTGGGTAGTTGAGAAATTCAAAAAGAAAATTACAAAATGCACTCATCAGTATTTATCTCTGGGGGGTCATTATATCCTGGTCCAAGCAGTTTTATCTCAATTAATTATCTATTGGGGGCACCTATATTATTTACCATAGGGCATCATTGACTGGATTATATCCATAATGTCTCACTTTCTCTGGGGAGGGACAAACACTACTAAAAAATTCCATCTTTGCAAATTGGAGGTGCTATTTTGCCCGAAGAAGCACGGAGGCTGGGGCATTCTTAATCCTAGGGCTTTCAACGAAGCTCTACTCACTAAATCACTATGGAGGGCTCTCACTGGAGATGGAATATGGGCGAACATCATAGTTGTAAAATACCTTCCACAAGAGGCCTTAAGAGTTCTATACAGAAGACAGATGAGCTTCCCTAGGGGAAGATATGCAATCTAGAACAGCCTTATTAAAATACATATCATGATATCAGAAGGGCTGGTGTGGAGATTTGGCAGTGGACAAAAAATTCTAATAAGTGGGGATAAGATACTTGGCATGAATGATATTCTGGTTATGAGTAATATACTGTTGCACATTCTTAACACCAGAGGAGTTTTTTATCTTGGGAAATTGATTGATCATTGGGTGCATTATGCCCCGGTCTTCAAAACGACGGCACAACTCCTATTATCCAGCAGGGATGCAATGGAGTGAATGAAGTATCGGGAAGGCCTACAAGTGGTCGGCCTTACTTTTACTGTGGAAGGAGACATTCTGACGTGGGCGGGGTTTATGAAGGAGGGTTCGTTGGTTGTTAAACAGGTATATTTCAACATAACAGTCTTCCACAATTTAAAGAATATGGCAATGGGATTCGATGTTTTCTGGAAAAAGAATTTTCCTACTAAAGTCCTCCTTTTCGGATGGCTTGTATGGAGAGGGAAAATATTAACATGGGATAATCTCATTCGTAGAGGATATCATGGTCCCAGCAGATGCATTTTCTGTAGGGTAGCGGAGGAATCTATTAATCACATTTTTTTTACATGCCCGTGGACTATTCATTTGTGGTCTCTATTCAGCAAGCCATTATTGGGGTCGAATTGGTCACCTACTACTTTTATGGAAGCAGCACATCGTTGGGACAAGCTTAAGGGCCAATTCCAATCCCTTCCCTTTTTCTTTATATGGGAAATATGGCTAGGCAGGAATAGACACATATTGACAATGTGCCGATTGATCATATTCGCATTTATGGTGCTATCATGACATAGATCCGGGGAAGATTTCCACACTCCCCTTCCATACAGGATGCATCAAAACGCAATAGGCCTTATCCCATCTCCCTATCAACTATATTCTTCGACGGAGCATGCCACGGTGGAATTATGGGGTGTGGTGCCTAGCTGAAGTTATCAAAGGAGGAAAGGATCGAGATCTGTTGGAATGGAGGTAAAGGTACCAACAATATTGCTGAGCTTATGGCCATCTGGTGTGGCCTTCTAGCCGCAGGAGTACAAAGTGTGTTTCCTTTGAGGGAAGAGTGGTGTACCATGTAAGGTAGAACTCATTATAATGGAAAACTAAATCATATCGCCCCTCACCAAACTATGATGAGAAGCACCCACGTATTACAAGAGGACCCATAAGCAGCAATATTTGACTCTGTCCCTGCAACGTGTTTTTTTAATATTTTTATATGAAAGTTTTCTTACGTTTTAAGAGTTAGTAACATTGATTGAGTTATTTTTAAAAAAATATGTGGTCGACATAGACACACTAAAGATCCAAACATAGCGTTTTTAAAAAATTATAAATTGTATTCAAATCACTTTATAACATAATTAAATATATATATATATATATATATATATATATATATATATATATATATATATATATATATTATAATTGAAAAAACATATACCTTGCGATAACAAGATATAAATAATTATGTTTGTTGGGGTTTGGTTTCGTAGCCAGTGGACGTTTGCGAAGGCGCCTGTGTCGTTGTGCAGGTCACGAGTTCAAGTCTCGGATAACCCGAGGGTCGTCATGGCGGGTGCAGCAGTTCCTCCTAGGAGTATAGTGGTATTCAACGGGATTCGACCTCGTGTCACGCAAGTACGATACTAATTCCATTGCCGATTCTCCTAGTACAAAAAAGAAAAAGAAAAAATTATGAATAATCACCAATACTTCTTTCAAATCTTTACTTTTCATTTCAAATTTTAATAAATATAGGATTGCAAGAAATCTCTCCATAATAAAACCTCCATGGTACATATTTTTAAGTATGTCTAATCAAAATGAGCAAGGAAATATATTTTAATATCTTTGTTTCAACCTAATATTATTATAAACAAAATAAAAAATTGGCATTCCCTTTATGACTTAGAAGATAGGTTTAAAATGTAAAATATCATAATCATTGTAAAAAAAATAAAATAAAATATTTAATACAAGGATAAAGTTGTTTGTCGAAAACAAGATAATTTTTTGTGGAATTCAATAGTGTTGAATTATGATACTTAGCGTATCATCTTTCACTCCGCCATCCACAAGGCCAAGGAAATATAGAAATAGCAACAAAGAAAGAATTCGCATAATACAAGGGCGCCTATTTCTCCGGCAAGAGCATTGAACGTGTCGTCAAGCGCCTGTTCGCCGCCAAGGACGGACGCAGCTTGATTCTCAAGGACAAGCTGAAGCCACTGTTGATTCCCTGCTACGATCTGTCCACCGCCGCCCCCTTCCTCTTCAACCGTGCCGATGCACTCGAGACCGACAACTTTGACTTCCGTTTATGGGAAATCTGTCGGGCGGCGGCGGCGATGCCTGGTTTCTTCGAGCCAGTGCACTTGAGCTCCGTCGATGGTCAGACAATCTGTACGGCGATCGACGCGGGATTGGTGATGAGCAATCCCACGGTGGCGGGCATAACGCATGTTGTGCATAACAAGCAGGAGTTTCCGTTGGTTGTAGGCGTTGAGGATTTGTTGGTGCTGTGCGTGGGAACGGGGCAGTTCGATCGGGCTTACGATTACGAGAAGGTGAGGAGATGGGGTGCCGGGCAGTGGGCTAAACCGGTCATTACAATTGTGGGAGATGGAATTTCAGACACTGTCGATCACGCAATCAGCATGGCATTCGGCCAAAGCAGGCGCAATTACGTCAGGATTCAGGTAATGTAATAGTTCACAGTCATATATATATCTAATATAATTTTTGGGCTTAAAAAGAAGATGAAAGTGCATTGTAACTTTTTGTCCTAGACCACAAATTTGAAGCCTGCACGCAGCAATGGCTTGTGCAGTGCATTTTTCTATTTATTCCCCTTTTTTCGCTGAAGTCTTGATTATACAATATACAGGGCAACGGATTCACGGAAAAATGCATGGGAGACATGGACGATCCGAGCGATGCAAACGTGAAGATGCTTATGGAATTTGCAGATATGATGCTGAAGCAGAAGAGCATGGAGTCTCTACCGTTCGGAGGAAAACGAAAACTGTCCCTCAGCAATGCAGCGCGACTCGAATGTTTTGCAGAGGAGCTCGTTTGTGAGCACCGATCGAGACTTTCGAGGCCGATTCCGACCGTAGTACTGAAGCAAGCGACTCCTAGTCACAAACGACTCTGTCTGCTTAACACCATAACCGTTTTGGTTGTTCTTAAAAATTACTTAGGTTTTACCTGACAAAATACAGCGAGGGAGGGGAGCGGAATTGGATTGACGCGACTGTTTGTTTCATTGATACTTTAATTTTGGTATGGATGGAACAAATAATTAATTGGCAGCATTCCTTAATAGGATTTCCAAGCAGTAAATGGCCGCTGGCTTGCGATCAAATGTGAGACCGAAGCGGAGCTGTGATGTTTAGTGTCGGTGTATGAGGACACTGAATGTAACTATCAGTGAGTCACTTGATTTCTGAATCTATTGATTACAAGGGTTTTTGTACATGGATAGTTGTTTATTTTCAACTATACTCAAATCAAATTTTCTGACCTACCCTGCCCCTGTAATATTAAGAGACATACACGAATTAAAAGTAAATAAATTGAACGTGCATTCTAAATTAATATTTAATATATTTACTAAATGGAATATATCCTATAGTATATCCAACATAATTACGAAATAGAATAATTTGAATAAATTGGATCAAACTTTAGTACAGCATGACAACACCAATAAAATATCTAAAAACCTACCAACTAAATATACTAAATAAATATAACTTATCCAAAAAAAAGTAAATAACCGGTCAACTAAATATACTCATAAATATAATTTATATACATAAATTTAAATTAAATGGATTTTACTCTAAATTAACATCTAAAAGAAATAATATTTTTTAATTAATTAATTTTAATTTTAATTAAAAATTTTATTTTTTATAATAAAATTAATAATAATTTAATCAATTTTATCTCAAAACTGTGAATTTGATAAACAAATATTTGACTGCATTTAAAAAATATCCATTTAGCAATTACCACATCAATTTTTCCATTGAGAATAATATTTTTTTTTGTTTTCAAGTCTTCCAGGTGGATGGGAGTAGTTGGGAATGTGAAAGACAATAAATAAGTGAAATATATTATTATTTTTTTGGATTACTAATTGTATTTTAGGAAAATTTTCAAAATAGATCTCGTGAACTAAGTTTTACTTTAGAAATATGAGATTAAAATATTGTGGATTTGAAAGTTTATTAGTGTATATTGATTTTGGTGTATATGGAAATATGTTGGGTTAACTACCACCCTTAGCATAAATAATCACCCACTCAACTTCAAATAATGTTCTCCATCTAAACATTACTAAAACATATTGATATAACAACAAACCTTTACACATTCTTATTCAACATAGAAATTAACTTTATCCAATGGTTAATAGGCTGGAAGAATCAAGTGACAATTATCTATTATGTTTACCACCTTTGCATAAAGTTTGCATGTGCATAAAGTACATAAGATATCATAATGTATAACTTGGTTAATACCTAAATAGTGTTTCATAAAGTTATGAGTCCATAGGGATAGCAATTAATATAGAAATTGATGAGCTTTGGTATATTTTTGTTAAATCATAAGCTTACCAATTTTTTTAAAAGAATATTTGAGTTTTTGAGTTTTAGTTTTTTATTTAAATTAATTTGAAAAAATTGGAAATAGTTTAAGGAAATGTTTTAATGTATATATTAAAAAATAATATATTCAAGATTTTAGAAACATTTTCTTGATAAATATAAAAAATAAAATGTAGTATGTTACAATTTGATTTATATTTTGATAAATGTAGAAAGTAATATATTAAAATGGGAAAAACAAAATTATACAAATTATATATATTTCTTTTTTTTTAAATATTTTTTGATTTATTTAATTTTTATTATTATTTATATTTAAAAAGAAATATAGATATTTATGAAATAGTTATTTAGAATTTTAAAAAACTTTTTTTTTATAGGAATAAAAATATTTTTTTTAGAAACTAAGAAACATGAATAACGAATTCATATTTATAATATCTTGATGGGACTTTCAGATTCATGATACAAATTTCTGGGAACACTTGACAATACTTCCCGAGTTCATAAAATCCCCAACACTTGCAACTGAAAGTGTAGAGGGATTGAAGAAAATGAGCTAGAGTAATAGATGTGTGCGATTGATTGACAAAGACTGACAACAAAGATCAATCCATTATTAGCATAAAAACTCTTCATGATATCTTTTGCATTGTCAAGATTAAAAAAGAAATCATAAAAATTAACTAAATGATCACTTGTTATTATTTTTAATATTATTATTAAATAATCAATAAATGAATTAAACACCTATATATAAAATTATGTAACAAGGTTCTTAACCATAAAGATTTATTTACACTTTATCATAAAGATAATTAACATATCAATAAGGTCCTATGACTTATCAATACCACATGCTACAGAGAGAGAGAGTTGTCAATGCACATTTGTATGAACCTGCAGCATATGTATTATACATAAATCCCTAATAAGATATTTCTATACATGATATAGATTTTATAAATCTCAACTATGATAATTAAAGAGTTTGAAAGTATAGAACTTCTTGTATCCATCGATTATATATTAAGGAGTTAGAAAGAAAACAAATTGTTGTATCCTCTTCGATTGTTTAAAGTATGTAGGATGTATGATACATCGTATAAATTAAAACATGTCTAGCATACACATTATCAACGGCCAATGTGTATAGATGGATCCCACCATCAAGTACTATGGATGAATGGATAGTTAAAGTCTATCTATCTATTTATATTAAAACTTTTCCATCATACACACTATCAAGGACCAATGTTTATAGATGGATCACACTATCAAGTAGTACCATGAGTGGATGAATGGATAGTTAAATGTTATTTATTTACACAAATACATCCTTTTGAGACTGAAATTAGTCGATAGGATGGATTCTCAAAAATCAAAACTTGAATTAAACCAAAGTTTAGTCAAATTTTGTCTCAAGAATTTCTTATGGAATTTTGAATTATACATGTATGGCATGTGCAAACAGGTGAGACAGAAAGGAGGTCTACCAGGCTTTGGGTTCGCAACATGTTGGAGTGCTTGCCACAAGAATGAACTAGGTTCAAAACCTGTCAGGTATGCTCAATCTGTTAAATCAATTGACTGGATTATTTGGAGGTGGATCATGGTAATGAGACAATACTATTTTTGCTATGACGTAGACAACATGTTAATAAAATTTTCCCATGCTAATGTAGAGAAAATATTGATGGAAAAAATATGACGGAGATATCAACTCAGGAAATTGGTGAAACAGGAAAAGGAGGGGAAAACTCTAGAACTGAAAAACTCAAAAAGGAAAAAAAATAGAAATTGGAGATTTTTTCAACTTTGGTGGGTCCTCATTCTAATGTAGAGGATATGATAATGGTTTTCCCCAAGGTAATGCCAAGAAGCTATTAATATTGGTTTCCCACTCTAATGTAGACAAAGCTATTAATAGTGGTTCCCCATGCTAATGTTGTTGGTGTAGATGAGACTAGGCACAATTATTGAGTGAATTTGACACAATGGATGTCCCTTAAATTGGGGCTTCATAACCAAACGTATTTTGTTTGTAAATCTGATATAGTAAGGGAGTTATATTCCCTCTCCAATCAAAAGGCATTCACAGATGAAGGTAATTCAGTAAGAGGGTCTTTAGACGGTTAGGTAGCCTATTGTTTTCAGACATAGGCTTCTGAACACAGAAGAAAATGTATCTATATAGAGGCAGATACGTGATCTACATTCTAGGTGGTTCTTAGTTCCATTCTTATGGCAATGGACATGTATAAGAGCATATGGGACCTTGGGCAAGCATAAATTTTTTGGGATGGGAATTTCTCTGACCCAAAGGGCCAAAACCCATTAAATCAAGATCATCATTTCTCTGCCCAATAATCAAAAAATTAATAAGGCATGCAGATGTATATAAAGACAGATAGAGGATCTACATCCCAGGTGGCTAAAAATTCCATTCTCATGGGAATGGACATGTATAAGAGAGTAAAATACCTCAAGTGAACATAAACTTTTAGAGAGGGGAATTGTTCTGACTCAAAACTCATAACCTACACTCTAACGAGTAACCAAAAACTTATATTGAGTTTAACACCGAACAAAATTGTCTTCGTAAGTAGGGGAGACTTCCTGGTTTCCCTTATCAGCAAGGGGAGTGGTTCTATTCAATTAAGTAAAAGGTTTAAGAAAAATTGAAACATAATAAAGCATATGGTTAATCAACAGGTTTTTGATTAGCTAGTATAGCCTGGTTGATTCATACCTCCCACACTAAAGTTCAAATACCTCAGAGACATCCTCACCCTTATGGGTCACAGATCTCATGCTAGCTGGCATTTAATGTGGTTGTGGCCAGATGCAAATCTAGGGTGAATTTGGCAGAAGAATAGATACCTCATATCCACTGCATATCAATCGCAGGAATATTTCTAGAGCCGATTAGATTCCATTATATTGCTCTCAGAATGGTAAATGGCACATTTAGTGTGTAGTGATGATAAAACCATATTGTGAACAAAATAAAACAAATGATTAGGAATCCGAACAATTGAAATTGAAAGCCAGCTGAACTTCTCACCGTGGATCCGAGTTGATCTCAAAAAAATCCCTCCCTTCCTAGTGAGTATGCAGCCATAAGACTGAAACTTATAAGGATTGGCTAGGCCTGCTAAAAGAGGTGGAACATGCAGTGATTCAATTTGAACCAATGCAAAGAACCTTGCAAGATTGATGGCCCATGTTGAAATCCCACTATACCCCACCCAATAAAGAGAAACATTTAGCTGTTCAAAATTTAAATACAGCCGGAGGATACTTCCTCAACACACAGAATTATGGAAATTTCTTTAAACAGGACAACACAGTTGTGGAAATCAAATCATAATAGTCTTCCTTGTGATACAGAGTGGCAGATATTAAATTCAAAACTGTTGTCGAGAAAATAAAATCAAACAATTTAACTCATGGTGAAATGGAGTAAAACAAAGTGGTTGTGGTAAGAACGATACATGAAATTTCTAGAACCCTATCGCGACTAAACAAAATTTATATTATAACTTCAAAACATGAAATACATTCACATATGGAGGTTGCAAATCCTTCACCAGTAAAACAAGAGTTCTTACTAAGATTTACATTCAACAGTGTTGCAGAATTAACACATTGTAAAACTTGTAACTGTTGTTTTCACACGGCCACCAAAATTTGCTACACGATTTTCTCCACATAATTCTCAATTCTTAGACTTACATCCACCACACTTCATTAAACCTATTCTTGCATGTTAATTCAAAACATAAATATCTAAGGAATTAATATATGGAAGACAAAATTTAATACACAATATGGCGAACATGACTTTTTTGAACTTTACAGAGGTTGCGTGAAGTAAATAACACTTGTGGATTAAATGTTTAACCATACATTTCTTCCAGCCCTTCATTAAATTCTCATTTTAATTTAATTATTTAATATGTTATGGAATGGGTAATTGTCCTCATGTTCAGAACTCCATTTATGCGATGTCCTTCCCTGCAAACTCAATCCGGAACCCGCAAAACATTTACTGAGGTATGGTTAATGTCATAGAATTAAACGTGATGGTTTAGATTAATTTTCCAACAGTCCCCCTTAATCACAACTGCCACCACTGACCATTCCCAAACAATCTCTGAGATAAAAAAAAATTCCACGTGGCAATGGATTTTTGAAGATGTCTGCAAATCGGATTTTTGAAGATGTCTGCAAATCATTCTTCTGACCCACAATGCTGCAACTCGATCTCACCATTGTTAACTAATTCTCTTATGAAATGATATTTAGCATCAATGTGCTTTGTCCTCCTGTAAAAGACATAATTCTTTGATAGTACAATTGCTGAATTGTTGTCCCAAAAAATAGTTGATGTTTTGTCTTGTTAATGGGATAAATCCCTCAACATTCTTCTCATCCAAACTGCTTGACACATTGCAGGTGTTGTGGCGACATATTCAGCTTCTGATGTTGACAATGAAATTATCAACTCCTTCTTGGAGGCCCATTAAATGGCTCTCAAACCAAAATGAAAAACATATCCTAACGTGCTCTTTATGTCATCAACACTTAACCAACCAGCCTAAAATGATTTGTTGTGGTGTACAAAATGACATACTCCTTTTTCCCATTGACATAATTTAAAATTATTTTCGCTACTTTCCAATGTGTCTCCTTGGGTGTCTCCATGAACCTTGACACCAAACTCAGTGCATACATTATATCAAGCCTAGTTGCGGTCAAATACATTAGGTTGCCCACCATGCTTTTGTATAATGTCAGATTAACATTACTGCTGCAATATTCCTTGCTCAACTTTAACCTCATGACTGTTGGAGTTGGTGTTGGCTTGTTGTTTTTCATATTAAACCTTTCTAAAATGTCTGCAACATACTTTGCTTTAGAGAAAAAAATTCCATTTTCTGTTTGCTTCACTTCTATGCCAAACAAATATCTTTACAACCCCAAGTTAGTCATTTCAAACTCACTTTTCATGACTCCTTTGAAATCAGTGATGAGGAAATCATCACTCCCTGTAAAAATCAAATCATCTACATACAAAATGACAATAAGAAGCTTACCGTCAATTTCTTTAATGTAGACAGTAGGTTCACCATCACATTTTTCGAACCAATTATCCATAAAGTAAGCATATATCTTGTTATACCATCCACTTGGTGCTTGCTTCAGCCCATGGAGAGCTTTCCAGAACCTACATACCTTGTCTTCTTTTCCTTCTACCTCATAACCAGGTGGTTGCACAACATATACCTCCTCTTTCAGCACTCCATTCAAGAACGTTGATTTTATGTCCATTTGATACACTTTCCATTTATGTTGCATGACAATCGATAACATTGTACGCATTGTCTCCATCCCCACGACTTGCGTAAATGTCTCCGAATAGTCTCTTCCATGTTGCTGCTTGTATCCTTTGATAACTAGCCTTGATTTATGCCTTTCAATATTGCCTTCAATGTTACTCTTGGTCATATAGACCCACTTCACTCCAATGACTTCTTTTCCTTGCGGAAGTTCCACTAACTCCCATGTGTCATTCCTTTCTATTTCTCCTATTTCTTCATCCATTATTGGAACCCATCTCTCTTATTTGACTGCATATTCAAAGTGTATTGGGTCATCTACATGAAAAAATAATGCAAATAAAGAATTCAGATCAACGCTACTATCAACTTCATTTTTATGATAAATTTCACTTAGATTTCTGAATTTTGGTCTTATTATGCTTGCGGAAGATGGGCTTGACATGTCACTTGTTGTTGCACTTAAAGTAGATGGTGTTGCAAATATGTGTGGTGTGCTTGAAGAATCACTTTCTTGGTTGCACAACATTTTCCTATTATTTGTTTGCAGTGTCATATTTTGACTGCTTTGTTGAGCTTGTGTAGGTGAAGGAGGAGTCACCGTTGAGAAATTACTTGTTGTTGTCAATTCCTCTTTGTCTTCATGTGGTATAAATGTCTTCAAATTGACTGTCTTCTCTAAACTTCCATCCCATGCTTCATCTTCTATGAACTAGACATATCTATTGATTATTACCTTCTTGGTTGATGGATTATAGAGCTTGTATGCCTTGGATTCATCATTGTATCCAAAAAATATACATTTCTCCCCCTTGTTGTCCAACTTCTTCCTTAACTCATCCAGGACATGCACACTCCCAAACACTCTCATGTGAGTGACACTATGTTTTCTTCCACTCCATGCCTCTTTAGGAACTATGTTCTTAATGCTTCTAGTTGGACACTTATTAATGATATATTCTACACAAATGACAACTTTAGCCCAATAATCATTTGGAAAAATATTTGCCTTCAACATACTCCTTTCCATTGACATAATGGTCCTATTCTTCCTTTCTGCGACAACATTTTGCTGAGGTGTGTACCTTGTTGTAAATTTCTTGTGAATTCCATGCTCCCTGAAAAACATAGGGAGCCATTTGTGATATATTCACCACCTCTATCAGTCCTCAACAATTTGATGTAGTGTCCACTTTTCTTCTCAACAACAGCCTTGTATTGGCGGAAGTGGTCAAACACCTCACTTCTTTGTTTTATGTAGTAGACCCATGTCTTCCTTGTGTAGTCATCTATGAAGGTCAAAATATAATACCTCCCCCTAATTGATGATGTCTGCATTGGTCCACATAAATATGAATATACAATCTCCAAAGGTTCCTTTACCCTTACTGACTTTCTTGCTGGAAATGATTCTCTATGTTGTTTGCCCAAGATGCATCTTTCACATAGGTTGTTCAGTTTTTCTATGAGTGGCAATCCCTTCACCATTCCTTTCCTATGCAACAAATTCAAACCTCCAAAGTTGAGATGGCCAAATCTCAAATGCCATAACCAATTTTCATCTTTGACTTCTGCTTGAAAGTTTTCTTGTGTGAGAGTTGCCACATTTCTTTCATCCTTCTGTGAATTCATTAATAGTTGTGCTTGAGAACCTTATTCCTTCAAGTCTAATTTTAGCTTGAGAGGAAACATTCTATTGTTTTTCATGTGAACTTTTGCAATCAGTTGTCTGCTTGGAGACTTATAAAAAATTGTGCGCATATCATTCTTGAAAAATACATTGTAGCCCTTTTGCATGAGTTTTCCAATGCTTATGAGGCTATGCTTCAAACCAAGGACAAAATAAACATATGAAATGAATTTCTTCTCCCCCTTATTTGTTAGAATGTCTACTGTTCCTTTTCCCATGACAGAGACTTTTCTATCATTCCCTAATGTCACTTCATATTTCACACTTTCATCTAGATTTGAAAACATTTCTATGTTCTTTGTCATGTGGTTTCTACACCCTAAATCTAGAAACCATACATCTCCTTGTTTTTCTTGTTCAACATTACAAGCTAAAAACATGCTATCATGATTCTGATTTTCCTTTATGAAATTTTCACTTGGTTTGTTACTTATGTCATGTTTCTTCTTTCTACATTCATTTTCATAATTTCCATACTTCTAAAAATAATGACATTGAACTTAACATTTATCATACCTCTAGCCTTGTACTTGATTTTGGCTTGAGCCTTGACTTGGATCTTTATTGCTGCCCCTTCTACTTGAACTTGAAGGGATGCTTTTTCCACCTATGTGTGGGCTTCTTCCTCTTCCTCTATAATTTGATATTCCTTGACCTTTACCTTGACCAAATGAAACTTGCGTCTTGAAGGCATGCTCCACTGATGAGTTTGTTGCTCTGTTCAACCTATGCTCATGAGACATCAGTGATGCATGAATCTCATCCACTGAAAAATGTGAGAGATCCTTTGTCTCTTCTATGGCCACAAATATGGCATCAAATCTTGGTCGCAGACTTCTTAAAATTTTCTCAACAATTCTCCTTTCCTCAAGTGTCTCACCATGAGACTTGATTTTGGTAACCTACCCAATTACATGTGTAAAAAATGAATATACATTCTCAGACTCTTTTATACAAATTGTCTCAAAATCTCTTCTCGGCATTTGTAGTTTTGTTGTCTTCACCTTTTCCATGCCTTGGTAGGCTGTCTTGAGGGTATCCCATGCTTGTTTGGACTTTGTTGCTACTGCAATCCTTGGGAAGATACTTTCATGAACTACTTGAAAGATATAGAAGAGGGCTTTGGAGTCCTTCTTCCTATTATCCCTCAACAAATCCTTTTATGCTTGTGTCAAAGCATTGTATGCTACAACATGTGCTCATTATTGGAATCCATTCTCCACCAATTCCCAAATATCTTGAGAAGAAAATAGAGCCTTCATTTTTATAGCCCAATAATCGTAATTTTTTCCATTAAATTGAGGTATTTATGGATTATTCAAGCTAATTTGTGCTTGTTGCTGCCATTTTCACTGTGTAAAAAAATAATTTCTTACTACGTAAAAAATTTCTCAGAGCTGGTGAATACGCTCCACTAAACAATTTCAGAACACTTGCGGCAATAAAACTTTAAAACCGCTCTAATACCATGTACTCCTTCACCAGTAAAACAAGAGTTCTTACAAGATTTACATTCACGAGGGTTGTGGAATTAACACACAGGGTTGTGTAACTATTATTTTCACCCACCCACCAAAATTTGCTCCACTATTTTCTCCACATAATTATAATACTTACATCCACGAGAATTCATTCAACCTATTCTTTCATGTTAATTTGAAACATAAATATCTAAGAAATTAATAAATGACAGACAAAATTTAATAAATTCTCATTTGACTTTAACTATTTAATATGTTTAGGAATGGGAAATTTCCCTCCTATTCAGAGCTCCATTTATGCGATTTCCTTCCCTGCAAACTCAATCTGCAACCTGCAAAACATTTACTCAGGTATGGTTGATGTTAGAGAATTAAACGCAGTGGCTGAGATTAATTTTCCAACATTAGCAATTTTTGTACAAATAATTAAGTTTCAAGTTAGAAATTTGCTCCACTATTTTCTCCATAGACTTCTCATACTTACATCCACCAGAATTCATTCAACCTATTCTTGAATGTTAATTTGAAACATAAATATCTAAGACATTAATACATGAGAGACAAAATTTAATACACAGGATGGGGGAACATGACTTTTCTGAACTTTATAGAAGTTTTGTGAAGTAAATAACACTTGAGGATTAAATTTTGAACCATACATTTCTTCCAACCCTTCATTAAATTCTCATTTGAATTTAATTATTTAATATGTTGAGGAATGGGCAATTTTCCTCCTGTTCATAATTCCATTTATGCAATGTCCTTCCCTGCAAACTCAATCTGCAACCTGCAAAACATTTACTGAGGTATGGTTGATGTGAGAGAATTAAAAGCAGTAGTTGAGATTAATTTTCCAACTTTAGCAATTTTTGTACAAATACTAGAGTTGCACATCCCATCTACCTACACAAAAGTGTGAGAAAGAAAACCCGAATTATTTTAGGGTATCTTATCCCATCGGCTTCATTTTCGGTTTCACCCAAAACATGAGCCTCACAAAGCCCAAAGGCCGATTAAGCCCGTAAAAATACATTAACAACACATAGATGCAGAGATCCGAACCCGACCCAGTTGGAATCAGCCAAGGGGATTTTTTCAATCATCTCAGGTTCAAATCCCATAGTGTAAATCACATGAAAACATGAGAAATTTAAACATGAAAGTGAAGTAAAGGTACCTGAGGCCTCCAATGCTTATAGGGTTGAATTACTGCCTACAAGAGCGAGCGAGATTCACCACCATTCTGCCACTAAAATTGAATGCCATTCTCATCATCTCGAGCTCGCTTATGTTGTTATTATGGTTAAAGATATGAGTGTTGATGTTACTAATATAGAAAGAAGACCATTTCAATTTAATATCCGACATAGGCCTTGTAGTTAAAGGTCCCAGCTCTAATAAGGTCTGAAATCCACTGCACATCATACCACTTTCATACATCCAACCAGGTTTGGCTTTTCTCTTCACATAGACAAATGAGCATGCAAAGAAATTGTGGGTTTTTTTGTTTATGTTTTTTTGCGAGTATAGGTAGTAGTGAAGGTGTGGTTGTGTCTCAGCTTTGATGAGCCATGTGGTCAAATATTAGTGGATAGAGGACTACGAAATGTAAGCTTTCTAATTGGTTGCAGTGAAGAGTGATTGCAAATCCAAAGCCGGTAGAGAGAACCCCTTGTCTGACTTTTTTAATTAAGGTTCACATTATTTTTGTTATTTTTATGTTCATTATAAGGAATATTTTACTGTTTAATAATAGTGAGGTTAAATATTTTATTTATTCTATTAAATTTAGAAATACACAATGAAATTTAATTAAAAGATTCACAATCAAATTTAATTAAAAGATAAAAAAACATAAAATTATATTCATTATTAAGTCAAATTTGTATATGTAGAAGAATAAATTTAATTGAAGCATAAAGATATATTCATTATAAAGTCAAATTAATATATAAAAAAAATAAAATCAAAATAGAGAGAATAATAACATTTCCTTATCTCCTAAATTATATCCCAAAATATATATAATATTTAACCAAAAAATTTCCTTATCAAAATATTTCTTCTCTTCAGAGTCAAAGGATGTTCGTATTGTCGCACTTTACTTTCCATTGGAAAGGGTAGGTCAGCATTTTCACAAGTGAAATCTATTATAGCAGTGAGTATCTCATTAAGTAAAGCTATATTTGGCGTGGCGTTGCTACCTTTTGTCAAGTGCCGAAGGAAAATAATTGGCCCTTAAAAGCCTTGCATCAATAATGGATGTGGCCATGTACGAGAAGAATTATGGTTGAATGAGATTCCATGGAATGTTTTCACAGGTTGTGAGAAATGAGACATGCATACAGTGTTCAAAATTGAACACGTCAGAGCCCTTCAAAGGGCCTCTGGCACGTTAGAGAAGTAGGGAAAGGAATTTACGAGTCAAAAAAAATTTAAATTTAGATTTTTACAAGTTTAAAAAAAATGAATAATATTATAAAATGTCACCTAAAGTGTTGTAGCTGTCAGCGTCTGTCACATTTTTTAAAATTCTTAAGTACAGTAAGTTACTAATTTGAGTTTCTATTGACTGCAAGTCTGCATTGTGCAACTGTCTGCCTAGTTAGTAACTTAGTAATGCCAGGCCCCGGCTACCAAGTTCCAACTCCAAGCCAACAACCATCATCAATTATAATGGCACTCGCAGTCTAGCATGCTCATGCTCAACGCTTACAAGTTAACAGTGATATTTTTCCTGGACTCAGGCTTCAGCACAAGCGACAAAGGATTTTCTTTTTCATCCTGGAGAAGAACTACAGTGAAAGAGCCATTCCTCACTGCTCAAAAGGACTCAGCAAAATAATATTATACACTCAAATGCACAAACAACCAGGTACTAAATTTGAACCACTGAATCCTGCTACTAGCTAGACTTCTATTTATAGGTGGATCAGGATGTCTATTTAGTTTTTCGAGCCTTCTTTTACAGGATTTCAACATCCTTGGTTGCCTCTTGTGCAGAAAAAATCAAACCTTTTCCTTATGCCCTGAACCTGGCCCTTCTTATGGACATTTTAGGCCTCGACCATACCTTGACTCATGAATTTTTTGAGCCCGTATACTTAGGATTCCCTTTGAAGGGCTCTGACTGTTCAATTTTGAACATTGATCTCAACCCATATTTATTGTCACTACTGGTGTTGTCGGGCACGTATCGATCGTGGGCGGACAAGTAAGTTTCCATTGTATAATAATCGATCATGTTATCGCTCAGAATCGCCTTCAAAACATGTTTGTGAGGGGACCCATTTGTGGAAGTGTCTAGCCCTTTGGTCCCAAAAAAAGGAACGGGGTAAAAATCAGGACACTCCCACATTCCTGTCAAATTTGACGAATGTAAAGGATGCTCGGCCTTTAGGCTTCATCCAACTGAAAAATTCCTTGCTTTTGTATAATAGGGCCACCCAGCTGCGATTATTCTCATTTCCACCTAAAATTCTCCATTTACCATCCGTGCCCATCCATCGAGCGGTGGGATGATCCAACACTTTTTATTTCAGTTTTTGAGAATTTTTAAAGCTTAACCAGAAAAATAATAGTTGCATTCGATGGTAATATAGAATATGCCATCGAGTTCAATGGCATTGTGGAAATTTTAGCAATTTCATGAAAATATCTGAGCCTGGATTCGAATTTCAAATCGAAGTGATTGTATATGACATAGAATTGATTTTCTTGAGGAAATTTTATAGTTCACCTCGACGGAATTTTAAAACCCTAGAGAGAAATGTCCTAAGATGGAATTTTGATTTTTGAGAACCCTAAACTAAATAGGGTCTGAGCCCGGACTCAAACTGCATTCCTTAGTGTGTTTTCTAGGTCAAATAATTGTTGTGGTTCTCTTTACTTTCAAGAATGAAATCGTTCTGCCTATTAATTTCTTACCTAACATGTTTATCTTAGGGTTATGAAATATTGGGAAATTTGGAATACATGTCAAATATTATAGGAAACATATACTTTCATATTTCATATTTAAATATATTTTTAAATTAAACAAATTTGTAATTTACAGAGATTATTTGGGAGAATTTCTACTCTTTGAACTTCATCACAACTAATTAAAAAATAATTAAAGATTTGAACTAGTCTATCTAATCAACTCAACTTACAGCACTTCAAATCTTAGTATAATTGAAACCTTATTACAGATCAACTAAACTCACTACAGTTCAAATCTTATTTCAGATCAACTCAACTGACTACACTTCAAATCCTATTACTGATCAAATCTATTGTTATAACTCAAATATTATTACAAAGAAACTGAAACTCAAATCTTATTACAGAGAAAATCAACTGACTATGCTTCAAATATTATTGTAGAGGCCTGATAGATGGTGGAGTTCTGTTATATCAAACACTATATAACACTCTATGTCTTTTGCATCATATATCACAGATAATTGATTCACATTTTACCTTTGGAGATGTTTAAAAAACAACAGGCCATTAGTGTTTATGTCCAGCTGAAGGGAATCACAACGTACTTTACAATTTGCATGTGCATCCATCATTAACAAAGCGCATTTTTGCTATACAAGTTTGAAAATTTTGAAAAATTTATACCTACGTACTAGACACACATGATATTGATAAAACCCCACCAAGGTACATATTTTTTCTAAACGAACTAGAAATTCACCAATAATCGCGGTAACATTTTTGAAAAAAAAACCGACAGCTCGAGAGTCTAGCCCAGAGGTTGGTCCAAAAAAAGGATGTTGTGATGCAAACAAAAACTAAAAAACCCAACCGTTTCTTTCATTATTTGCAGGGATTATGGTTTCCATGTGCCAATCACATCACACTTGTATGACTAGTCACTTCCGTGGTCAATGCTTTTTCAACTTCAGTACTTGATATATTTTGAGGCTTTCCATATGAAGCATAGAAAAGCATTTCTACTGATCCCTTGACCCGAGCTGAGATTAAGAACTAGTAGCAGAAGCATTTGGTTTAAATATGTTACTAGAATTAGCGCTAGCAAAGTTTGCCATTGATCTCAATGATCATCAACAACAAATGCAATATGTTGCTGGTGACGGTGCTCCTAATTATACAAAGAAGGTTGTGCTAGAAATGTGATCGCCTAGCGAATCATCGTGTGAACTAGTGAAGAACTCTGGTAGACCCATGAGTAGACATGGGGGGAAGGAAGAGCACCACAATGCAAGTAGCAGGAGGAATAGGCATAGTAATCATAACATGATATATTTTTCTAAGGAGGAGGAATATTATAATTTCTATGGGGCCACCATTCAGATGGGAATTGGAACCTAGGGTTCCTAGGCCTCTAAATATTAATGGGGATTTAAGGGATAATTAGGATCCTCATGACCAGGCTCCTCTCAGGTTTCCTCTAAGGGCTGCTGCTATTATATCCTTCCCTAACTCCACTACATCATCAGCTTTAATGAAGAATAATGGGCACTACTTTAGCTTGAATCTCTCACATTTAAACAGACAATCTTTTAATGTGAGTGAGGGATCTTCTTAAAGAAGAAATAGAAATGACTATGATGGAGGTGACGATGATGACCACCATAATAAAATGGAATTGGATTCCAATGAAGAACGTTCCCCTGTCATCACTTTATAACTTATAGGGAGCCCCAGATCATCATTAACTTTAATCCCAATAGCTAATTCCAGTAGTCCTGAATCTTCATCGATTCACTATCAGCCCATATTTCTATTCTCATGAGGCTTCCCAATCCCATGTTGCTGCTTGACTAAGGCATCAACCTCTTCCAACTCGTTGCCCTTTTGCATAGAAAATTATGATAATAAGGCTAGCCATTCATTAGCAGATGAAAATAATGACAAGGTCGAATTATCATCCAATCCTACAAGGAACACCTGCACAACTCTATTCTGGGGTGTACTTACTTACAGCTACTTAGGAAAATGTATTTTTGTACCTTCCCTGAAACAAAAGGAAAATAACAAGCAGCCTGTATGGGAATCTAGGCAACAAGGCAAAGATTCCAATGTTAGTTCTAGTTCTCATTGTCTAAAAATGATGCAGGTTTCTCAGCCCCATCGACCCAGTGCTCTCAAGAAGAAAATCAACAGGTCGATCTATTGTAACAGAATTTTTGGTAGTTCAGCTGTAGGATTAGTGAAACAGGTGTGCTTCAATGCAGAGACAAGCACAACTAATTTTCCTGCATCCTCCTCCTCAGATGAAGAAGGAGGAGGAACCCTACAAACCCCTTCCCGCATGGACTCTGGTTCAAATTGCCTTTTATGAGCATTGGTAACATCATGCATTGAATTGGATTGGTTATTTGAGTGTTTTTGGCTATCAATATTTTTCCTGTTGGAGACTGCAATCCACATAGTTCAATATCTGATAGCAGAGATGAGAACATAGTTGAAGGTGTGAAATCGGTGAATGCACAACAGTAGAGCACCTGACAGCAACAGTTTTTGAATCGGAATATGGAATGTATCTCAATTGTTCTCTTCAATTTGTCCTATCCATGCCACTATATATTATTATTTTTATTTGTGTTCTTATAACCAAGGCACAATGTCTGCTATATTTTTCTTTAAGTTAGTATTTAAATAGATTTACCTATTTACACTATTGGTTACCATGTTTATTTAATTTTGTATCATTAATTTTTTTTTTTTTGTCATGTTGGTTTTCTGCTAAGCAGCAAATATTTATTGTGCTTATCCATTATACTTTCTAATGCGGCAAATTAGGATATGTTATTTTTCAGTAATTGTAATGCATATGAGCTTAGAGTAGTATACAAAGTATGGTCAATCTTGAAA
Organism: Pinus albicaulis; assembly: GCA_034641835.2. Taxonomy (NCBI): domain Eukaryota; kingdom Viridiplantae; phylum Streptophyta; class Pinopsida; order Pinales; family Pinaceae; genus Pinus; species Pinus albicaulis. The sequence goes on from CM076583.1 coordinate 1,018,720,889, forward strand.
ATATAGTAATCAGATACAACTATCATTGTTGACTTCTGTATTTCGTAATTTTTTATTATGTAAGTTAGAGTAAAAAATTTATATATATATATATATATATATATATATATATATATATATATATATAATCTAGATTTCCATTATAGTTAATTATTTAAATGTAGATTTCCATTATATTTAATTTTTAATTATGTAAGTTAGAGTGAAAAATTTATATATGCTTTTCTAATCCAGAAAAAAACTAAATTGTCGAGAATTCGCAGAAAGTTGTTGAGATATCCATGAGATGGAGAACATATAAAATAGTTTCATTCGATGGTACTAAAGAATATACTATAGGATTCAATGGCGTTGCAGATATTTTCTAGGAAATTTCTGAGAAGAGGGGTGATTTCCACTTCCACATTGTTTATCAAAGCTTAATGTTTCAGAGCAAAATTTGAGAAATTTAAAAGAAATTTCAATGGCATTCCAGAAATTTTAGAATAGTTAAACAAGGAAAAAAACTAAATTGCCTAGAATTTGCAAAAACTTGCTGAGATATCCATGAGATGGAGAACATATTTTATTGGGCAGTAAGTCTCATTTTAATCTGGAAGAACTTATTTTCCAGCCATTTCTCATGTCCTATAACGAGCTTTTAGGTACAATGTATTTATTTTCTAATTATAGCTTTTCCACGAAGGGTCCTTCATTAAAGGGGTATTCAAAAAAAATTTATTTTTGATTATTTAGGTATTCAAACTGAAAAGGAGTTGATGACAACAATATACAAATTTGAACTCAAATCAGGATTAAGTACAATTAAAAAAAAAAACTTATTGTGCAAAAATTCCAATTAAAAAAAAGTAATATCCAACAAAGTATATGTGCATCTTCAGCAAAGGATATGGCATCTTCTCTATAATATATATACGAACAAATTTAAGGTAGGGAATATTGTGGTCTAATTTGATGAATTCTCCAAATCAAGCTAAGTCTTAAATGTGCATTATTAATTTAATTAATAAGTATTGAAAACTCCTTTTTCTTTATGATCAAGCTCTTATGCAGGACAAACAGATTGTTTTAGATTTGGTTAATTGTATTTAATTCCTAATAGACTGTAGTTGGTCCTAACAATATATTAAATGCAATAACAGATTGGATAACATTTAGGTGTCAAAAACAAGCTTGGATTTCCCTTTTTCCTCTTTTCAAGACATGAATATCAATGTTAGTTTTAATTTCAATGATTAACAAACCTTTGTGTGAGAGATCTATTTCTTGCTTTTCATTTCATTAGTTTTCATACGAGGTTTGTTTTATGCTATCTTATTTTCAAAAAGTCTGTGTGCTTTTATATTAATATATATATATATATATATATATATATATATATTGTTGATTAATTATGATTTATAGGTATAAAATGCCACCTCTTGGTCGCCCCAAAAAATATCTAAAACAACGTTCACTTGCCGATGCATTTGGTATCTCTCAATGCTCTAATCAACTGCACATTTCTAAAAATGAAGTATATGATCATGTAGATGAGGACCATGAATCGAATAGTGAAAAACTTCTTAAAGAGGAACAAACATCCAAGAGATACAAAATAATATTCAAGTCCAAATGGAAAATGATATTTCTATGGGATTTTGCTATAAAATATTGTAATGGTGTTGAAAGGATAAAATTTTCATGGTGTGTAAAATTTAAAAGGGAAACTCCATTTGCTAAATATGGATGCACAACTCTTCAAGTTAATGCTTTAAACATCCATGCAACATCAGAGGCTCATAATTTTTCTTTGCAACTTTTAGAGGGATAAAGAAAATAGAGTACTCTTCCAATTGCAAAACATGTAGAGCTAATGGTTGACGCTCAGAAAGAGAGAATTATATCAGTTATTGAGAACATGTATTTTTTTGAAATACATGATTTACCTTTGAAAGTATATAAGTCAATTTGTGACTTGAACAAGTATAAAAACACTCATCACATGCCTTTAACAAATGAATAATTAGCATATACAAATACAACATCTGGAAAAGAATTTTTAGAAGCTACTAAGGAGGTATATTGGAGAAAATTAAAGGATGAGATTTTACAAAGCCCATATTACTCACTTTTAGTTGATGAAAGCATTGATCGGACTATAGTGCAACATTTGATTTTTTATATTACATATTTGACAAATGAAGGAAGAGGTACATGTGCTACAAAATTCATACACTTGCTACAGATTAAGGATGAAACATCACAATATATGTATGATGTTGTGACATCTCTTTTAGCAGACATGAATCTATCTATGACAGAGTTAGTTGGATTTGGATCTGATGGAGCATCATCGATGAGGGGTATTCGTGAAGGTTTATCTACTAAGCTTTGTCGACATGCCCCTCATTTATTAGATATCCATTGTATTTCTCATCGAGAAGCATTAGTAAAAAATGATGCTTTGAATCATATTTTGAAGAGTTGCAAGCTAATTATAATTTTGCAAACAAGATCTATTCATGGTTAGGGAAATATAATAAAATACATGGAGAATTGAAAAAGCTAATGGATTCATTTCAAAACATCATGCTAGAAGTGTTACAAATTCTTCATATTAGATGGATTTCTAGAGGAAAATTCATGGAAAGACTTGTTAAGCTCATGCCTTCTTTGTTCAGAGACTGGGACTTAGTGGAGAAAAAAATGTATGAGATGGCTACAATATTTCAAGTTCAATTTTACATCCACTTACTTGCAGATGTGCTTATTGAGTTAAATAAGTTGAATCAAAAGTTTCAAGAGGATCATGTTGACATTACATCTATTGGAACAACTTTAGATATCACTATCAGCTTGCTTCAAAAGCGTTTTCTAAGAGGCACATTTGGGGTAGGTGCAATGCACATATCATCTTTTTTAAGTAAAACACAACAAGGAACTCTTGAGTTTGAAGATTGCATAGGTATAGTACATGTACATGAATTGAGGTTTAAGAGTTTACCGAAGTCACAAAGATCGGGGACACTAGATGACTGCATTATGTTGGGGAAAGGTTTTGTAATGAAGGTGACTGACTCTCTAAATGCAAGGTTCACATATTTGCCTATTTTTAATACAGCTAAGTTTTTTAGTCCTCGTAATTATTATGAGGATATGGATGATAGAGACTCTCAAACAAGAAGATGGTTGACATTTTTATGTGAAAAAAATAGTGTTGGAGGCTTGCTTGTTGTGGACAACATTAAATGTATGGGTGAAATGGATGAATTTATATGTACTATTTATAAATATTACCCAAAAAAATATATGTTTGGAGTATGGGATCTATGTGGAGGTAAAATTGAATGGTTTAAAATATTTCCATGCTTAATGTAGCTATGGTAAGCAATTCTTGTTATTCCGGCTACTACAACAGTATGTGAAAGAGGCTTTTCAAAATTAAATCGAATTAAAAATGATGATAGATCAAAACTTTCTTTAAAAACATTGGATATGTTAATGTTTCTCTCTCTTAGTGCACCTCATGCTCTAAATGAGGTAGATTGGAATGTTATTTATGATGAATGGAAGGAGATGAAAACTTGAAAACCTCTTCCACTATGAGAATAGATTGAAAGAACTAGTATGTTTCAGTGTTTGTTATCATCATTGTAAGTGAATTTTTTTAGTTTTATACCATTTGACTTTTTCTTTCTGTTTTATAATATATTTCAAGTTTTATTATGCTTTTTTATTAACGTATTGAATTTAATAATTGCAGGATATCACACAAGATATGTTAAGCTAGAGGACCACAACTATCAAAGGTTTATAACTGGAAGAAAAAGCTACCTTGGATCAATTTTGCGGCCAAGTCAAGGGACTGTTGCTCCAGTTATTTGAGATGTGCAATTATTGGAAGTCTCAACATCCCAAAAGAGTTTTAATAGACAATAGAACAATGATTTGGTAAAATCTAACATTTATAAGCTAGAAATCCATTGATACCTCTTATATAAGCTAGAATTTTTTTTAATTTTATAAATAATGCCTTTCGTATACTTTTGATATAAGTATTTATGTTTTGTCATATTTTTTTCTTATTTCAATTTCATTAAGATGTAGTGATTTCTATATGTTTATTTTTTGTTCCTATTTTAAATTCATAAGGGTGACAAAATATTATGGGATGCAGTTATATTTTAGAAATTTTTTAGAGCTAAAATGGCCCATTAGGGCATTGGATAAGCTCAAGTTATATTGATATTGATTCTCAAAATTTGCCTCCACTTTTGGAGTCTCCTTGTACCCCCACCAATGTTGGGGTGCAATATCTTTTGAAAGTGAATCAGCAACATCTGCCATGGATCAACAACAACATGTGACCTCCTTCTCCACTCCAGGTTACACCAACAATAACCAAGGTTTTAGGATGCCCCCTAATAAGGTTCAATAAACTCGGGTTACATTTCTTCTGACATGCCATATTTCACATTTCTACAAAATATGCTAATGGGTATGAAAGCCAAGTGTGAGGCCTACTCTACGGGTATTGAATTTTACAATCTCTCCACCACGTTGAATAAGAGATATAGTCAATATGACATTGTTTTGCTTGCTCTGGACCTCAATTATGAGGACTCTTCTCCAATTTTTCTATTTTGGAAATCAAATATGAGGAGAAGCTTTCTTCCCAAAATAAAACCATATGGTACATTCCATTCAAACACAAGAAAAATCTAGAATTTGACATCTATTATGAATGGTGAAGGTCAAAATGTAAAACTTTCCCAAATCAATATCAATAAAGTTCTTGTGTTACCTTTCAAAATGACACTTGATCCTATACAACATCATGCACTTGACTTAAAAATTCATATTCAAAGTCTGCTAGATAATTCTTGTAAAATTTCAAATATTTATGTTGTTTTAAACCATTATCTTTCAAAACTTCATGTCTTGGATGATGAAAATGAGAAAAAGACTTTGGTATGAAACCAACTGGTGAATAATTTCCAACAAAACTACCACTCCCAAGACATGATTCATAAGTAGAACATATGTACGTATGAAGCATAGAAAGATATCCTTGATGCATTGTCAATGTTTGGCTAGGGTTATTTTTGGAGAAAATGACTCCTTATTCTTAGAATGATGATCTTCAATACAAGTAAATGCCAAAGAAGAGAGATCATCTTGTGACATAACCCTATTAACAAAATTGAATAGGGAACGATGACTTATAATGGCATACTAAGTTGTTAGTGATTTTGACAATTTGTCTTTAACATTTAAAAATGTTAAATGCTAAACTTGCAGCACCATGGTTTGACATCATGAGCTTGACTAATTGTCCACCATGCTCATAATTTAATTTCTTTATTCATATATGTAAACAACATTTCAAATAAAAAAAAGTTCTATAAGAAAAATCCGGACCTCCATGTTGTTGCTCATTGTCAAACAAAGTCAAAATTGCATTACACAGTCTGGCAATCAGAATCTCCTATATCCTGGTGGTATCCATACAAATTTTTATAATAGTGTCTTCAAGACTTATGTTGGCATTTCCAATGAGAGATTTAAGCAATGCAAGATGGAGCTTCCTTCATTGTTGTATATGTAACAGTATTTTATTAACATAAAGATTGATGGTTTTTTCCTTCTAAAAATGAAATGTAAAAATAATATATTGTGGTCAATTGAAATACTTTTTTTTTAAGCTTTTCATCATGGAAGGGCGACATAAATATATGCCCTTCTAATTGACATTCGGACCTACCCTTCAAATTTGATCACTACATGCATGCAGAGCCTTCCACAAAAATTAAGTTTCCAACCCAAAAAAATATATCAAGTTTTGGATGTTATTACTTAATTAAAAAATATCCTTAGCTACTAAATTAAAAAAGCAGCGTAGGTGTTAGATTGAAGCAAAATATGTTTGGTGGGATTTTTATGGATGTTATATCGTTTTCAAAAGAATATGTCTATATTTCTTCACCTCTGTTTTGACGGGGAAAAGATTCACATGGTGATGATTATAACTTTGATGTGGGGTATATTGATTTTTTTAGTGCGTTTTTTGTTTCTAATTTCGTGGACTATATTAATTTTAACATGGCAGCACAAACTATACGAATAGAATAATTTAAATTTTAAAATATTATGGGTTTATGTTTGTTAAATTTTTATATTATATCAAAATTTTAATAAACCTATTTTTTATAAAAGAAAAAAAATATGTTTATTGAAATATATATATGTATGTTTTTATTGGAAATTATATTTAAAAAATAAATAAATTTCAATAATTAAATATTTTAATTTAGATTGAAAACTATAAGAAAAGTTTTCAAAATTGTATGGTAAATTGTTATGATAAAGTAGGTAATGTAAAAAAATAAAATAAAAAATATGGATAGTAAAATTATAGTGACAAGTGTTAGAAGTTAAGTGGAGATGTTAGTGGGAAGTATAGGAATTAGTCTCTTTTCAAAATTATCAATAACAATTAACATATTTGTAACACTTACTTTAATTTCTTTGTGTTATTTTAAGAAGATATACATTTGACTTTTAAGTAAATAGGGATTAATGAGTATGTTAATCAGTTCATGAACAAGATTTATTTTCTTCTTTTTAATAAATAATTACTTTATGGTTTTTGTTTCTATAACTGATGGGTAAATTTTTCCTAGTTTCTAGAGTAGTTGGAATAAAGAAGTTATTGAGAGTTATCTTCTCGTCTGAGGATAAAAGGGAAAACCCAGAGAGGAGAAGGGGTTCTGTGAAATGAGAAGAAGAGAACAAACACATGGTTGTAAGGTGAGAACTCTACAACCTGACACTGTAGAAGAGGCTGGACAAAGGTCCTTCCTATAGAATTGCTAATTAATTACGCTCTAGTGAGGAGGACGTAATTTCCTCTCTCATGGTTGGGAGGCTACCATCAGTTTCTGGTTTAACATGATATAAATATTATAGTTTTTGTTTATCATGAGATAAATATTATAATCTCGAAATAGAGTAGAAAAAATCATAAGTGAGAGACTATTTTTATTTTAAATTTAATATATGTCTATGATTCTAGAAAAAGAAAGATTTTAATTGTTATAATTTTAGGAATTTCCTTCTGGAAAGAAAGGAAAGGTCTTTGCACTGAAAAGTTTGAGAATAGGTTTTCAATAAATGTATGTGAAAATAATTCTAGAAACTCCTTAGGCAAATAGAGCGTCCAACAATTAAATAACAATATTTTGTTTATAAAGACTGTAAGACCTAAGTTAACTGCTAAAAATGGTAACAATAGTTTAAGACCCTAGTCGGAATAATCAATATGGGTCCTGTGTCTTCTGTTTCGAATTTAGTTTAAATTCTTATTATCTGAGAATGTAAACATGACAAAAACTATAGGTATATATATATCTCCAAACAAAAAAAACTAATGAAGATAATATCATCATATGTGTGACAAAACCAAAGGATTTTGTTAACAAGAACATCTATCTCTACACAGAAGAAAAATAAACTGTACCAAAATGAATTTATAGAAAACAATGACCATGAGGAATTTGTAAGAGAACACATATAATATAGATTTCATAAAGGACACAGAAAGAGAAAAAAATTATGAGCAATTATCTCTCCATGTATTTAAGAACTAATATGTTAAATCTCAAGTGATAGCAAGTAAGAATGTCGTAATCTCATAATAGGTGAAACCTTGGCTCGGTGGCCGAAAACCCTTTGTCGAACTAACCCAAGAAAAATAAAAGAAAAGGGTTTGAACAAATCTATCTCAACTTAGAGAAAAAATTTAATAACTTGATAAAATTCCAGAATGGATACCGAACCATATAATTTTCTTAAAAGACAGTTTGAGAAACAACAAATTTGAAATAGAGTCGAAATAGAAAAATCCACACAAAACTATGTATAACAATATATTTTGGCAATGAAGACCAGAACTGAAGTGTCAGGCGATCAATACCTCAGAAGAGAAAGAGAAATGATCAGAAAATTTCGGAATAAAATTCCACAGCCTTAATAAAATATAGTTACAACCTTTACAAAGTTATTACAACTTTAAAAAAAATAAAAATCGAGTTCAAATCAGATGACACCTTGAATGAAGGTTTAAACCTTAATCAAGAACTCTAAAAGACTAAGTCTCCGAGAGTTTCCGAGCCAGTACTCATGGGTAGAGCCCATATTGAGTACAGAACGAGTCATTAACCTACCCATAAGAGGGTTAAAACCCTCAGTACTGTGGCAAGAAAAATTATCTAAATACATAGTATGAGAAATTTACTATGACTTAAATGTATACTTACATGACCTTACTGCAAGAGAAAGACCGAAACACTGACCAGCATCACCTCCTTTGGTAGTGAGAGCCAAGGTGCTCTGCCAAAGCAAGGGGGTCTCTTCCTCAAATCAGAAATGGGAAATATAGAACCTTAGCAAACGGTAAAATAGAGGAAATAGGAACCCAGAACACATGGAAATTTCGGGTGAAGAATTTACCGGTTGGCGGAGAAAGAGCTTGATGGAACTCCATCACTTTGCAAAAAGGTCAGCTCATGTGGCATTGAAAGCGTGCAAGATCAACAACCAAAGTAGATCAACAATTTTGTACAAACGAAGAAAACAATAATAGTGAAGAACTAGTGAGAGAAATTTGAGTTGAATATAGCAAAGTGAAACCCAATATTTATGATTGTGACTAAAATGACTACAGTCTTACCTCGTCTGCTGGAAGATTAACTTCAAAGGTGATTTCATCGCCATGCTAACAGGATTAGTTGCATAGATGGACTATGGGAGAGTTTGTAGCCGAATGAGGCCAGAATGACAGATCAATGTTAGGGTTCGTTACCCTAACGACTCAAATGAGCTCACATATGACCTGATCACTCACGGGTCGATCAACGGCAAGAGTTAAACCATGTGTTTGCCTTCCCAACTCCTGTTGTCGGTGGAGAGGACGAGTATATGCCACATAGGGGTTAATTTCCACTGGTACCATAGGTAAAGATCGAGAGCTAGATGGACTAAGGTGAATTTAAAATCCCAATGAAAACCTTGTACTTGGTATCACATTAAAGATAAGGATATGATAATACGATTATATCTGTACAACAAATCCTGAAGGTAAAGTGAGGTACACATATATATTAAGTTGTGAAGATAACTATGATATAGTTAATAAGTAATCCTTTGCACAGGACTGTGGCATGGTGTCACGTGTTTACGAAGTATTATACTCTATATATATATATATATATATATATATATATATATATATATATATATATATATATATATATATATATATATATATATATATATATATTACATTTAAATTTAATTTTAAGAGAATTTATTATATGATGAAAAATTAAAAGATAAAAGTTAAGATATTATTAAGATTATAATTTCAAAATATTTTACATTTATTTTGAATTTTTTTTAGCATAAATATAAAATTATAAATAAATATAAGTAATTTCTTATTTAAAAAAAATATTAACCAATTTTAATTTCAATAAACATTATTTATTATCATTATTTTTTTTCAAAAAAATATTTAATAATTTAAATAATTTTTATATTTTTAAATATAATGTTTAATAAAAAAAATTTAGTATTTTTATCGATTTATTTTTATCATAATAAAAATTATTATAAATAAACCTAATGTTCTAAAATTCAATTTAACCATATTATAACGAATTATAAATTATAATATTTAATAAATTATTTCAATATATTCTACAATAAGGATAATTATAAATAAAATTAAATCTTTAACATTTAACGATGATATAACTAGATATGAATTCTATATGTAAAATATGTAAAGTGAATAGGATTTCTAAATCAATATAGTTGATCTTATCTATTTTAATGAAATAACTATATTTATGAATGTATAATTTAAATATGAATTTAAAATATTCAAATTATTTTAAATATGATAATATTTTTAATTATTTATTATGATTTTTAAATAAGATTTCTCGGAATTAATAAGTCTTAGTTAAAGAAATTGTATATGTATAACTTTCAAACCAAGAATTATTAGGTCAACCTTTCCTTTATTGGTTGTTAGCTTAGATAGGGTAGATGAATGGAGTTTCTTTACTTCAATATATATCTATTGAATACAGTGGATTTAATTTGTGAAATCTAATCTAATAACAATACAATACTTTGTTAAATTTAACAATAGTATAATATGACTTAATAATTTGTATAAGTATAAATATTGTATAAATATTTTTATATTTACGAGGTTAAATTTAAACTTATGTAAACTTCAATTTAGTTATATTGATTAGGTTTTAGAGAATATTTTTGGGACATGGTAAGGGAGAGGAAGTATTATTAATAATTGAAATGATAATTTTTTATATTTCCAAATAAGATTTAAATTTGTATTTAATTTTTTCATTGTAATATGGTTTAACTATGATTATTAGAAAGTAAATGTTATTTATAATTAATATGAAAAGAGTGGAATTAAATATTTTTTATTTAGAACTTATTAGGAAGGAGACATTGTCACTTAAATTTACATTTAAAAATAATAAAGTAATATTTATATTAAGAAATTAAAAATAGTAATAACAAAATATTATTCTATCTTATAAATAAAATGCTTCAATTTCGGTCTTAATTGTATATAAATTTTATATACAAAGATGAAGTAATTTAAACTAAAAAACAAGTCATTTATTTTTTTAGTATGAGGGAGAAACGTAACTTCTTCACTACGTAAAGAGAAAAAACTGCTTTTGAATCTTGTGTGCGTCATTGCATATGAATATGGTGCATGTCACATTGTTTCTAGATTATAGCATATGAATATGGTGCATGTCACCTTGTTTCCAGATAATAAATGCATTATGGTGTGATTAGAACTACCAAAACACAAAACATGATATACAAAGAATAATTCATAGCAATAACGTTAGAAAATGTAACTAGGTTCCAAAGTCATAATTTCTATTGTTCTTATTTCATTATATATTTGTATGTAGAATATTAAAAAAAAAAGAAAAATAAATATATTTTTCAAGAATGGGTTTCATGCTCAAATTAATTTGTCATCTCAAGCATATTCTTCATGCTTCTAGGGTTTATTAAGTCAAAACAATATTTGTCATAAGTCAAAATGTTGTCTTAGATTCAAGTCTCATTTGTAATTTGAAAAGAAAGTGGAAAAATAAATTAATTGGAGTAAAAAATGTAATTTTTGTACCCACAAGACCAAGTTAGCCCTACCTCATCAAGTCGGCCCTAGAAGGGGTAATTTGAACTCCTATATGTGTATAAATAGATATAGTTCGAGCTCATTTGAAGCACCACACAAGAAAGCTCAATCTCCTAGAAAAGAGGAGTGAAATTCAAGAGAAGCAGTAAGAAAGAAAGGAAGATAAAGAAGAAGAAAATTGAAGTTTATGCCATAACATTTTCCATAGGTATCTCACATGTGTCAAATTATAAACCTTCTACAGGGTCCAAAGTTACAAATTAATTGCAAGTACGAAATTTTGAAGTTCAGGGCCAAAATTATTATGCGAGGGGCCGAATTCTTGAAGCGAGGTTTTGATTTGAGTTGACTTTGACTTGCTGGAAGAGCTTGGAAGGATGGATGACTTGGGTCTTGTTGGAGGTCTTGGTATTTTTGTTTGATTCTTGGATTTCTCATTTCATCTGTTCCTACAAGAAGAGAATATTTTTTTTGGTTTTTCCCTTGGAGGGGTTTTTCCCTAGCTTGGAGCCTACATCTTGTGTTCATTATCTATTTGTGATCTTCATAGTTTTTGGTTGGTAATTGTTTGATGAACATAACATAATAAAATTAATAAGAAGCCAACATTGCTTCACAAGCAATTATCAAGTAAAGAGAAATCATCATCATTGTTGCCCCTATTTATTTCTCAACAAGCAGGATGTCATCCTGCCACCCCATATATGGCTCAAAAATTGAGACATGATGTCATCTCTAACCATCCATTAAGATTTTAAAAAACAAAAAGATAATAATAATAAATTATACATAAATTTAACTTCACACCAAAAAAATTAAAATGTTATACCTTCAAATTAATACACTAAAATGGATCATATATGTTGCCCTGAGACATAATAATAATATCGACATTAATTTTTTTCATTTCAAAACTCAAAGGAAGATACCAAATTTCAAACGCACAGTTTAAGGAAGTAAGGTTTTCACCCAAAAAATAAAAGACATTATGGCATGATTTTGATAAAATTTCACTGAATTTTTTGAAAAATTGGATTATTTTTGTCAACCTTAAGGATTTTGGGTGCCCAAGAATTTTTTATGGAATTAATTTACACCATCAAAAACAAGATTCAAACACTATTTTTTGAAGTAAAATGACCAAATTTCAATGAAAAAATGAACCATCCAGATGAAATTGTCACCTTGTTAAACAATGCCCAAAATGTGCTCTACAAACGATAAAGATGTTTCATTTAGACATAATGCTTTTAACATACTATTAGAACGCATTATATCTAAATGAAACATGGAGTAGATATAATGCTTTCTACTAGGTAATTTGTTCTATCAAATATTTATATATATTATTTTCATACCGATAGAAAAATTTCTCTTTCATGGAATAGTATAGGACATAGATGATATCAAGAAAGAATGGCTCTCCCATTTGGTATAGCTTTGTAGATATCAATAAATCGATCATGGAAAATATATAATAGGAGATTGATAAATGATCTACTATACAGGTGGGGATTAATCCTATTATGGGCACGTATGATTCAACTCCGCTTCTGACATCGATCCTCAGACACCTATAGGGGAAAGGCATCATGTACATAAGTCAAATTATGGATCAATTTGATGTTGTACATGCACTTCCTACGTGGAAATGGTTTGTGAAACTAGACATTTATGACGAGGATGGTATGATATGGGAAAGATATATTAGGCAATTTCAATGGGCAAGGCTCTCGATTAGGTAAGAAGAAGGCATGCTTATATGTATTGTTCTTCTTAATCAAGGAAAGATTGTTGTAGCGGAGAAGTATAAAAAGATCTCTCTTTCTCTTATGGTAATAATACTATATGTGATTTTTGGATTGTGTGGTCTTGGTACATGCCATTGAAAATAAAAATCTTTAGTTGGTTCATTTGGAGGAATAAAATCCTCACATGGGTGAGCCTATGTAGAAGAGAAGTTATTGGTCCGAGTTGATGCTATATGTGCAAAGGTTTATTGGAAGATACATTTCACTTACTCATAAAATTTCCCTTTTCCATAGCTATATGGAATATGGTTCTTCTCTGTCTTAATATTCATATGAGGTGGTGTTATAGGTCCATGGATGAATGCATTTATTGATGGTTGTGTCAAGTTGGGGAACATAAGAGTCTATCCTTTTTCATTATTTAGGATATTTGGAAAGGAATAAATGTTCATTAGAGAAATTTTGAGGTCTAAAATGGGTCTCCTAATGAATATTATAAAATAATAGTGGAAATAATAAAACGAGATTAGATTACATCATCAAATTTTAAAATGAAGAAAGTAAAAACTACATTTTCAACGTGTATTTTCAAATTATCTCCCTTTGGTTTCTTTTCAAATTTAGATTAGGAGAACTTGTTGTATGAAAAATTTAATTCCTCGTCCAAGGAGTGCCCATATTGCATACTTTTGATGGACTATACTACAAAAAAATGAGAAATACATGAAAAAATGTGATTGCAATCATGTTTTTCTTGTATTTCTCATTTTTCGTGTAGCAGTGTCCATCGAAAGTATCCAAGATATGTACTCCTTGGATGAGGAACTAAATTCAACATCCAACGAGTGCTCCCACTTGAAATTTGAGTAAAATCGCAGGGAGACAAGTTTAAAATATGAGTTGAAAAATTAGGTTTTTTATTTTTTTTATTTTTTAATCATTTTATTTTTTTACTCCAAAATTGGTGAATCATCCCCCATGGTTGACATCATCATCTTCAATCCTACTAGTTCTTATAAAGTTGATTTTGGTTGTACATTTTTGTTTTGAGGCCTGTTTTAGATCTTAAAATTTGTCTAATAGTTGTCTTTGAGGGAAAATCATATAACATTCATTGGGTCTATGATTGTACTTATGCCTATTTCAAGGAATATAGTCAAAATTTTCATAAAGAAACACCTAAGAGAATGTTCTCGATCCCACATATTGCACAATATTTTGCTAGAAATTTTGATGGGGCTGCATAGATGGGTTTTTGTACTCATTGATGTCTCAATATCTTTGAGGTATAAGTTCTATTGAAATAATGGCAACGGAAAAAATTCGAGGGTCGAAGTGATAGTGCTCTGGGGTCTGCTACATTGAGCACAAAGGCTTGATATAGGTATTATCAACATTTTTGGTGATTAAGAATGGTAATTGATTCTATAAGTGGAAATGCTTCGTTTGCTTCTCTATTGTTGTAAAACCATATGAGAAGGATAGTGTTACTAAAAAAACACTTTCGAGAGAATCTCTTTTGATCACATATAGCGAGAATTAAACTTTACTACAAATTTCCTTTCCAAAAGAGATCTCAAGTCCCCGTCTGGGTACATACATTTTGAGATTTTAAAATGGAAATGTGATGCCATGTTGGCATCATTCCCATGTCTTGACAATAAGATTGATGCAATATTATGATTTTGGGATGTTGTTTTCCTACACATACTAGATAATGGATTGCGACGCTGATAAATAATGTTTTTGTTGAGTGCACATAGGCATAATGGTTCAATATATGCATATAATATGTTTCCAGTTTTCAGTTTTAAAAGTTGATTCTATTGAATGTTGAAGTAGATAGTTTTAAATATACTTCAAATGCTGAACGCTGAACTTGGTCAATGCTCAGACATTTAAAAAAAATAATTATATCAATTTTTTAAACATAAAACTATGTACTGGTTTTTTTTTAAAGAGAATCCATCAATTTTTTCTTTTCTAAAAAATTTATATATAAATAAAAAATTTATTTATTTTCCAATAACTCTATATTTAAAACAATTCATTCAGCGACAAAATACTACCTCTATTTAACTTTAGAGTCTTTCTAATATATTTAAAACGGTATTTATTATTTATTTATTTTAATAATTTAAAAATTAATAACATTAAGATTCGTTGTTCCACTATTAGCTTGAAAGAGGACAAAGCTTGTTTCGGTTGAGATAAGGAAGGTGTGACGATTATAACGGAAAGCCTTTTATCACATTGCGGCTCCCCACCCTATCATGACAAGCGCCCACGTTTCACAAGAGGAGACACGCGAGAATATTTGACTATGTCTTTGCAACGTGTTTTTAAACATATATGAAAGGTTTTTTAAGTTGGAAGAGTTAGTAACATTGATTGAATTATTTAATTAAACTATGTGGCGGTGGCGGAGAAGAAGATATTACGCATTGAAAGTTCAAGTTTTTTAAATATTCACTCTGTATTTTAATCACTTTATAATATATAATTTCTAAATATAAATGAAAAAACGGTGTAACTGATTAAAAAAAAATATAAACAATCTTCTTTCACATCCTTGTCATATAATGAATACTTGCTTTTCAATTCAATTTTCAAAGAATATAGATTGCAACTAATCGAAATAAGCAAGGAAAATTTCTTAAATATCGTTGTTTCATCGTAATACTATTAAAAATAATATTAAATATTGGCAGCCCCTTATGCCTTACCAGACATGTTTAAGATGTTGCATAGAGCCATGATGACATAACTATTGCTCATTATTAGTCCTTGGTTTCAGCTAAAAGGGACTCTAGTGATCACTAGAGCGTTGACTAACTATTAATCAATAGTTTGACAAAAAAAAATTCCGCTATACCATAATTTACTCAAACTTTCAGAGTTTAATGTCTGTTCACCAAAATTTTATCCAAAGTTTTGTTTTCTACCTCTTATTGGTCTCTTCACGTGTCTCGAGGTGACTTTGGATGTACAACAAACTTTAACCAAAGTTTCAAAACCCACAAAAAAAGAAAGATCATAAGTTTTAAATACTTTAGATGTACACAAACTTTAACCAACGTTTCAAAAACCCACGGAAAAATAAAGATCATTAGTTTTAAATAACAATATCCAAAGTTTTGATACCTCAAAATTTGGCATCAATGGCTTCTTATCTCAAGGCTGACACTTCAATACAATTTTCCTTTATCTGCCGCGTCCTCTATAACTTTCCCTTTGCAACCTAAACCACTTGTCGAAGCAACTGGAACTTTCAATGACAAGTGCCACATTAGAAAGAATTTACCCGCGATCTGTTCCAATCTATTCATTCATCCTTCATTCGAGAAATGAGTGCAGATACAAAACAATTGTCTATCATCGTTTTGTAGTATTAGTAGTGGTGCTGGGAAAAGCTCTCTGGCGAGGAAACTTCGAGCCGAAGCTGGTTGGTAGGAAGGCTCAATTCGGCTTCCAACCACTCTTGATCCTTTGAGCAGGGTTGGATTAACAAGTTTCATGGGAACGTTTTGTCAAAACTTGCAAATTTGACCGAGAAGTTTCACGGGAATGCTTCGTAAGTTTCTCGGTTAGTTGTCGGGGCTGGGCTCATGGCGTATCCGTATCCACCTCTTTGCAGTTAATGTTCTCAGAGAAAAAACTATTCACTGAGTTAGCCAAATACCGAGGGAAATCTTGAGAATTATCAAAGTGATGGTGCAAATATTGGAGGCACATCTATGTCGGAGTTACTATATGTACTCAGCTTCCTTAATGCCTGGCCAAGTCATATCACTTTTGTATGTTACAACAATTTGAAAAAGCTGACGTTGGAGCACATCAAACTTAAGTTTGAGCAACTCCCCTTGAGAGATAACATGATCAGGTCAGCAACCCAAATGGAGATATTGAACAGACCAATGTACTGTAGAAAATTGGACCAAAAATCTCTCCTCCTAGTTATTCTCCCTCTCACCAACATAGTAGTCGGGGTGGAGACCAAGAAAGAAAGCTTTAAAAAAGAGATGAGGTCGAGTTAGGCAGGTTTACAGCTTAAAAAGGAGAATAGGTTTATGCTCTTTGAGTGTTTTTATTGGGTCAAGGGATAGGGAGAAATCGTTGAAAGCTGCAGATTGACACCCCACATCCAGGCTACACAACATTACCTTGCACAACATTACAATACTAGTGGTGAGAAGACAACACGGTAGCGTTTGATGCAGTGTTTGATGCAATTTTGTCTGAATTGTTGCACAACATTACAATACTTGTGAGAAGAAGAAATCGTTGAAAGTTACAGATTGACACCCCATATCTAGGCGGCATGACATTACAATACTGGTGAGAAGACAACACTGTAGCATTTGAATAGAAAACAACTGACAAATGGAGAAATTACGTTTAGGTGAGTTGTCTAGTAGATGTTGCCGCCATATATCGTAAATTAATAAATTTGATGGCAAGTATTTAATTATTTTTATTTTTATTAAATATTGATACAAAAAAAATATATGATAAGAAAGACTCAAAAAAATATGAAGTATAAGTATATTACCAAAATTACAAGAAAGACAGGGGACTGATGCCATATATAAAGGGATGCAATTATATCAGCAGAGAACCGCTACATAGTTTCCCTTGTTAAGGATAAGGTTTCTCCCTGGTCAAGAGTGTTAAATCTATTTTGTTGCAAATAAAATATTAAAAAATATTTAATACAGAAAAAATATATGGCCTTGGAAACACAATGTTGGGGATTTCAAGAGTGTTAAACTCTATTAAATGGAAAATAAACATAAAATAATAGCCAATCATTGGAGCTTTGCGAAGAAGCAATTTAAACTTAATACACCATTTTTTAGCTGAAGATGGATTTTAATTAGGAATTAAATAAATGTATGTATTATCATTGCAACAAATTCCTTCAACGAGCCTCAACATCCAAAAGCATGAGTTAGAGTATGACTCTTTTCATACTTGACACAAGGGAAAAAATGCCTTCAGTAAATATTTTAATTCAAAAAATATCTCCATAACCATACCAAATATAATTTATTGTTAAGCTAGAATCTTTGAAAAAAAAACCACTTTACCAAATTTTAATAAAATTATTGTTAAAGGAAACCATTTTAATTCCTTATGGGAGAATGTACTTCTATACCAAAGAAGTGACAGACATCTCTATCGGAAAAATCAAACTCTGTTAATCTAACAAGTTTTAACTAAATACTCTGCTAGACATATTATGTTTAAAATTAATTTTAGTCAACTCAAATCATAGTTACCAAGTTCACCAAGTTCGAATTCGAATACGGATTCGAATTCGATTCGATACGATAAAAATTTGTATGAAAAAATTTCAGTTCGAAAAAAATTCGAGAGTATATCTTTAAAATTCAGATATATATACTTTTCTTTCCATAATAACAATACTTTTGTTAATATGAACAGCTTTAAAATTATAATTTATTAAGAAAAATTATGCTTTGTTTAGATTTTCTTCAAAAATTTTCTTATTGTTATTTTAAACTATTTAATCATTAATATATATTTAAAAATTAAGTTTTCTAAACTTATTTATTTGAATTTCTCTCTCATAAAATATATTAGAAAAAATTCAGTTATATTCTATAAAATGAACTTTCCTTACAATTAAGTTCAAATACTTCATAAATTCAAAATTTAAACTAAAATTCTTTCTTTTCTAATTTCCCCCTTTCTAAATCCTGCCAAAAAAATACGGAAAATGAAAAATAGAAAAAACCATAAAATGTACATTATTCACAATTAATTACCCTTTCCGATTTGCTGATTAAGGAGCACTGTTCTAGGCATTTTATACACAAGAATTAACAAAATACAAGCGGATAAAAGATGAAGGAAACTATTCTTAGCATTTTATACACAAGAATTAACCAATACAAGCCGATAAAATATGAATTTGGTTTTCTGTCATCCACAGAAAAATTAACTATAAACTGAATTTACCCTATCCACTGATGCCTCTGAAGTGAATGTCCGAACCGAAATTCGAAGTAGCGTATTAATCGCCGAACCGAACCGAACAGTCGAATTTTCGAATTTTTTTGGTCAATTCGACCGAATTTGGTAACTATGACTCAAATTACCGAAATCACCATCTCAACCCAATAGTTTAAAGAGATGCAATTGGGATTTATTTTATAATATATAATAAAATATATACAAGTAAACTATGACAGATTAGAAAACGATATACGTTGGTCACTGTGCACTGAGTCGAAATATCATATTCACGTTGAGCTGTATGAATATGAGAAAGGTGTCAATTTTATTATTGATGCATCAATATGAAGACGCCACGCATAGTAGGAACAAGTCAAAAATACATGTTGACAGGAGACACACTTCTAAATATTCAATATAAATGTTATATATTTTAGTGTAATGAAAAAGAATTTGAGGACGTCACAATCTTGATAAACCTTGGAGATATTTTGGACATAAAATTTATGCGCTTAGTTAATTTTTTTTGTAAAAATTTATCAGAGATTTTCTCGGGTTACAACACCACAACTACTCCCATGCCATTAGTAGCCCTAATTACTGTGGCCCAGGTGAACTCTAGTTATGTACCTAACTCTTGTTCCAGTTAAATAGATGTGAGTCTTTGCTACTGTCTCATCTAACTTGACGGGGAAGCTAATCACTTCCAGTGCTTCCCCGTCAAAATAGTGTGCACGTGCAATGCAAAGCACACGAGGGCGTGCATACCAACCGACCCAAAACTAAGGTTAAGGTTTACCACAATGCGGTTAGTGCTTGAGTGGGGTAGTAGGTGAAGTTCTTTTCAAGTCTCCAATTATTTATTCCAATCTACGTTATGGATTCGGCTGTCTACTGGTCTCGGATTACACCAAACCCACAACCCATCCATAGCTTTCAATTTCGTATAAATCCTGGAACCCCTATGCATATACACGCATCGTTTCTAGTATTTCTCTAAGTTTATCCATTCCTGCAGCAAAGGATCCGTCTACATCTCTCCTAACATTAAGATTATTCAACAAAAGTCAAATTATGGAGCTGGCACTAGAAGCTTAGCAAGCCCAACTGAGCTACGATAGAAACAAGCTCAATGACGATATTTTCTTGTTGCTGGAGAACATTTTTTTGTTCATCCTCAACTGGGAGAAGGAGAGGCAGGCCGGCAGAAAGGTCTGCATTCTGAGCATCGATGGTGGGGACTGCGGGGCATCATAGCGGGGTGCACATTAGCGTTTCTAGAAGCGGTGCTGTAGAGGGAGGCCCGAATTTCCAATTTCTTTGATGTGGTGATTGACGCCGGTGTCGGCGGACTCGCTGCTACCATGCTCCTGGCCAATGACAGCAGAGGCTACCTTCTTTACCGGGCAGAGGAAGTGTTGAGGCTGCTAGCGGAGGAGGGGCGCAGGATGTTCAAGCCAACATCAAGAGGCATCTTGGCCAAATTCCGGTAGAAGGGTGCCCATTTCTCTCTTAAGGGCATGGATTCTGTACTGAAGTGCATGTTCATTGGCAAGGACGGGAGAAGCTTGACTCTTAAGAACACACTGAGGCCACTCTTGATTCCCTGCTACGATCTATCTAGCACTGCCCCCTTTCTCTTCTCCCGCGCCGATGCACTCAAGAGCAATAACTTTGACTTCTGTTTGTCTAAATTTTGTTGGGCCGTAGCGGCGATGCCTGGTTTCCTTGAGCCTGTGCATTTGGGCTTGATCGACAGTTAGACGATCTGTATGGTGATCGACGTGAGATTGGTGATGATAAATCCCACCGCAGCGGCCATAACACATGTTGTGAATAACAAGCACGAGTTTCCATTGGTGGTAGGTGTTGAGGATTTGCTGGTGTTTTCTGTGGGAATGGGTTAGTTCGATCCAACTTGCAATTATGAGAATGTGAGGAGATGGGGTGCTGGGTACTGGGGTAAAGTAGTCATTACAATTGTGGGATATGGAATTTTAGACACTGTCAATCATGCAATCAGCATGGCATTCGGCCAAAGCAGGCGCAATTATGTCAAGATTCAAGTGATCTAATAGTTGATGGTCGTGTATAATATTTGGGCTTAAAAAGAAGTTTAAAGTGCATTATAAATTTTTTTCCTAAACCAAAAATTTGAGCCCAACACTCTGCAATGGCTTGTGCAGTGCATTTTTCTATTTATTCCCTTTTTTCCTTTCCTGAACAAGACCTTGATTATACAATTTACAGGGCAATAGATTCACAGAAAAAAGCATGGGTGACATGGATGATTCGAGCGAGGAAAACTTGAATATGCTTATGGAATTTGCAGATATGATGCTGAAGTAGAAGAGCACAGAGTCTCTCTCGTTTGGAGGAAACGAAAAATGTCCCTCAGTAATGCAGAGCGACTCGAATGTTTTGCAGAGGAGCTCGTTTGTGAGCACCGATCGAGACTGTCAAAGCCAATTCCGACCGTAGTGTTGAAGCAAGCAACCCCTAGCCACTATTGACTCTACGTGCTTAACCCCATTACCATTTTCATCATTCTTAAAGATTACTTATGTTTTACTTGACAAAATACAATGAGGGAGGGGAGTAGAATTGGAATGACACCAATCTTTGTTTTATTGATCCTTTCTTTTTGGTATTGATGGAACAAGTAATTAATTAATAATGTTCCTTAATTGGATTTACGAGCAGTAAATGGCCGTTGGTTTGCGATCAAATGTGAGATCCAAGCAGAGCTGTGCTGTTGCATGTTTTTATATGTGGGAACTGTGTTGGAAATTAATTCCAACTCAAACTTGTAGCAGCAGGATAACAAGATTTAATTTTGATGTGACACTGAAGGACATAAGCAACATATATTTCTTGTTTTGGTTTGCACTTAATCGTGCATTAAATTTCTGAGTTTGAATCCCTACATCAGCAACCTGGCAGTATTCCTCTTCCGATCCACCAAATCGTGGTCTGCACCACGTTACCTTCCGCCTTAACACCATTCACCTACCTGCATTTAAAAGTCATGATATGACAAAGTTTGAATTTTGGTTTCAATTCTTTATGTCAGATAGTTTTATTTAACAAAGTTTTTTTTTAACTTAGATTTTTTTTATATGCATAGATAGCAATGTTATAAAAAAAACAGAGTGCATGCAAAAACAAAGAAGACCATGTATGTAGAGATAAAAAATAATGTTGTGTGTGTAGCAGCAACAGAAGACTGTGTGTAACAACAAGTGAATGTTATGTCTGTAACAACAGATGAATGTTTTGTGTGTAACAAAAAATGTATGTTGTGTCTCTAACAACAAATGAATGCTGTGTCTGTAACATCAAATGAAGTTGTGTTTGTAAGATCAAGTGAAGCTGTGTGTGTAACAACAAAGGGAAGTTGTGTGTGTAGCAGCAAATGAGCGTTGTGTGTGTAATAGCAAAGGAGCGTTGTGTGTGTGTAACAGCACAACGAAGATTTTTTTTTGTAAATCCAGAACAACAGTTTTGATGCTTTGTAATAGTAGGAAATTTTGAATGATAAACAATGAATTTTCTTCCCACTGTGTGTGTGACCTTTTCAGAGTATTTGTTTTTTATTGTTATCTTTGTGTTAGAAGAGGAATTTTTATTTCCTCTCTTTCTTGTTAAGGAATTATCAGAAATTCCAACATGGTATCAGAGCTATTCTAGGCTCTCAGCAGTTGCTGAAGAAGCTGAAGGAAGAAGAAGTTTGTTGAAGTTTTCTCCAGTAGTGTGAAGGTTCAGCAAAGTCAAGTATTTATCTAAATAGAGTTTATCTCTCGGTAGTGAGAAAGTTTGTTTAAAAACACAGTCAAGTTTTAGCATAGTTATGTAAAGCTAGCTATGGCAGGAGCCAGCACAAGCACGAGTATGAGAAATACTCAACTCCCACAGTTCAATGGGAAGAACTATGACTATTGGGCAATCACAATGAGAGCCATGTTTGGCTGTCAATATTTATGGGAGCTAGCTGAAGACAGATTTGAAGAACCAATAGATAAACAAGAATTTAATGCCTTGACATAGGTAGAGAAAGATTTGCTGAAGAGTAATAGGAAGAAGAACTTAAAATCCCTCTTCTATCTCTATCAGGCAGTGCATGAAAGCATATTTCCAATCATTGCAGTAGCAAAGAAGTCCAAGGATGCATAGGATACCCTCTAGACAGTCTATCAAAGTATGGAGAAGGTAAATACATCAAAGCTTCAATTAATGAGAAGAGATTTTGAAGTCATTTGCATGAAGGAGTGTGATACAATAGACTCATTCTTCACATTTTTGATTGGGGTGGTTACCCAAATGAAATCTCATGGAAATACAGTAGAAGAAAGAATAATAGTGGAGAAAGTATTGAGGAGCTTACCCTCAAGATTTGATGTGATAGTAACAACCATTGAAGAGACAAATGATCTCTCAATTTTTACTGTTGATGAGCTTGATTCATCATTGATGACACATGAACAAAGATTGAGTAGAACAACAAACTAATCTTTGGAGCATGCCTTCAAGACCCAAATGTCCTTTGAAAGAGGAAGAGGCCAAGGAAAATCAAACTACAGAGGAAAAGTTAGAGGCGGAAGCCAGAATCGAGGAGGAAGAAACAGCCCTGCAAATACAAGTGGAAGGAGTAGCAATCAAAGTCAGAATCAAAGCTAAGGCAACAACCAACAAGGTGGACAAAATCAAGAACATGGAAAAAGGTATGATAAATTCCAAGTCCAATGTCATTAATTTAAGAAGTATGGCCATTATGCAAATGAATGTAGGAAGAAACAAAGTGACATGGGTAGTAGACCTAGTGTTAATTTTACAAAATAGAATCTTAGTCAAGAAAATTTATTTTTAGCATGTAATTTGGCTGAAGAAAAGAATGAAGATATATTGTTTTTAGATTCAGAATGTAACAACCATATGACTGGAAAAATTTCTATGTTTTCCATGTTAGATGAAAATGTGAAGTCTCAAGTAACATTGGGGATAGAGAGTAAAGTCTTTGTCATGGGTAAAGACAGAGTAAGTGTTTTGACAAAGAAAGGAGAAAGAAAAACCATATCATATGTTTACTATGTACCTGGTATGAAGTGTAACTTTTTGATCATTGGACAGTTCATTCAAAAAGGCTACAATGTACTCTTTCAAGATGATGTATGCACCATCATGGATATACCACCAAGAAAACAAAGGATTACAAAAGTGAACATGGCAAGAAACATAATGTTTCCTCTCAAGATGAGAGCAGATTTGAAGAGAGGAGCTGCAATGATAGTAGTAACACAAGAGACATTCCAAAGAGAAGCAAAAGATGAAAATTTGATATGGCATTTGAGATTTGGACATCTCAACTTCGGAGGTCTAAATTTGTTGAACCAAAAAGGTATGGTAAAGGGATTACCTATAACAACCCACACCCTAAGTTCCTACTTCCTAATATTTAACTAATAGTTAAATATAATATACAAACATAAAGAAAAACTAACTTTAAAGAATAATTAGAATAATTATTAAACATTCAAAGCACCATAATTAAATACATTTGAATTAATACAGACCTCATCATCTTACCTTCGAATGACATTTCATTAATACAACCATATCCTCTTACATTCGAATGACATCTCATTAATACAACCTTATCATCTTACCTTCGAATGACATCTCATTAATACAACTATATCCTCTTACATTTGAATGACATTTCTACATTTATGGACGTCAAATATCGATGGAGTTGTGGCGGTGGGATCTTAGCTTGATGGAGTTGTGGCGATGGGGCAGATTGTTATTTAAACAAGAAGACGTGAAGGAGGAAGGGCCTTTTTGTTTTGGCATCAAATTGAGAAGGCTACTTTGGTGAAATTTACCAATTTTGGAAAGGAGACTTGCTGTTCTTGGGATTCTGAGCACGGGGGCAGAGGAGGCATCCTCTGGATTTGGGATTAAATCCTAAATTGGCTGGGAGGAACATTTTGGTTCTGTAATCTGTCCGATCAGCTGGAGAGGAGGATCACAGTTCTAGCAGTCCTCAGCTTGTTCAGTTCATCTAGCAATCATCGATTAAACTATGGTTTGCAGCTCA
This sequence comes from Pinus albicaulis, assembly GCA_034641835.2. Classification (NCBI taxonomy): domain Eukaryota; kingdom Viridiplantae; phylum Streptophyta; class Pinopsida; order Pinales; family Pinaceae; genus Pinus; species Pinus albicaulis. The sequence goes on from CM076583.1 coordinate 1,018,745,964, forward strand.
CCATTTCCAGGTATTTCTCTGAGCATCAGTTACTTATTGTGTTTCAGCATCAGCTGGTTATTGAGTTTGTGAACTTAGGAATACTTTTAAAACCGTGAATCATTCATAAAACTGTGAATCTGTCATTAGCGTTTAAGTTGAAATCCTCTTGCAAATTAGTTTTCTGCTTAAATATAAAGATCAGATAAGTGTTTTATTGTAAATATAGAACAGATTTATTACATTACCATTGATTGAAAATCTAGACAGCCTATGTGAAGCTTGCATCTTGGGAAAACAACATAGAGAAAGCTTTCCATCAGGAAAGAGAATAAGGAAAAAACACCCTTAGAAATAGTCCATTTTGATTTGTGTGGACCAATGCAAACACCATCATTAGTAGGCAACCACTATATGCTGACCTTCATTAATGATTACATGTGGAAAGCATGGCTATACTTCTTGAAGTTGAAGAGTGAAGTGTTTGAGAGATTCTGCCACTTTAAGGCTCTTGTTGAGAATCAAAGTGGGTAGCATATTAATTTCCTTAGGAATGATAGAGGAGGATAACAAATCTCCAAAGAATTTCTGCGTTTTTGCAGAGAAAATGTGATACACAAACAATTTACAGCAAGGTATACACCTTAGAAAAATGGAGTTGCTGAAAGAAAAAAATATAACCATCATGGACATGGTAAGAAGCATGTTGAAGGAAAAAAAATTCCCAAATGAATATTGGGTTGAAGGTATACATTGTGCAGCATATGTTTTGAATAGATTCCCAACAAAGAGTGTAATGAATAGAGTTCTTCAAGAATCATGGAGCGACATGAATAAACTTGTCACCCACATGAGAGTATTCAGTTGTGTGGCTTATGCACACATTCTAGATCAGCTAAGGAAGAAATTGGATAGTAAGGGGGAGAAGTGAAAATTTGTTGGATATAATGAAGAATCCAAGGCATACAGATCATATAACCCATCTACCAAGAAGTTTATGCTAAACATAGATGTACAATTTATTGATGAAGAAGCTTGGGATGGAAGCATTGAGAAAACAATTAATGTAAAATTTTTTTTGTCTCATGATGAAGATGAGGAAGAAATGGCTGAAAGACATCCCTCATTAGCAGCACCACCTCCACCAACACAAGGATGGCAAGGGACACCACAAGTAGGTATGAGAAAACCCTTGAGAAGTGATGATAGTGCTCCTCCAAGCACATCACAAGGAGCAGATTTGAGTGCTTCTACAAGACAAGTTCAACAAGTGAAAGAGGAACAAGATTTAGGAGTCTAAATGAAATTTATGAGCAAGAAGAAGGTATGTACTCTTTATTTGCATTGTATTTTCATGTAGAAGATCCTATTCATTTTTAAGAAGAAGTAAAATATAATAAATGGATAGATGCTATGGATGAAGAGATAAATGCAATAGAGAAAAATAAGACATGAGAACTAGTTGATCTCCGGAAAGGCAAGGAAGTAATTGGAGTGAAATGGGTTTATAAGACTAAAAGCAATGTTGAAGGTAAGATTGAAAGGCACAAGGTCAGACTTGTTTTCAAAGGCTACAAGCAGTAACAAGGAAGAGACTATGAAGAAAATTTTGCAACATTTGCAAGAATGGAAACAGTAAAAGAAGTGATGCCCATAGTAGCACAACATAAGTGGAAAGTTTACAAAATGGATGTGAAATCAACATTCCTAAATGGAGTATTGATGGAAGAGGTTTATGTTGAACAACCTCTGGGCTATGAGAAAGAAGGCGAAGAGCAAAAGGTATGCAAGTTGAAGAAAGCTCTATATGGGTTGAAATAAGCACCAAGAGCATGGTATAGTAGGATAGATGCCTATCTACTGGAAAATGGATTTGAGAAATGTGAAGGAGAACCCACACTATACATCAAAGAGAAATATGGTAAGGTGCTCATTGTTGTTTTGTATGTTGATTATGTTATATTCACAGGTAATGATACTTAACTCATTGAAAATTTTAAAATAGTCATGAAATATGAATTTGAAATGACTGATATGGGACTACTGAGATACTTCTTAGGAATAGAAGTAGAACAAAATGAAAATAAGATTTTTATCTCTCAAGAAAAATATGTGAAAGAAGTTTTGGAAATATTTAACATGCAGGATTGCAAGGCAACGATAACTCCTGTAGTAATGGGATTGAAGTTAAGGAAAGAAGACAACAACAAGGATTTTGATCCAAGTTTGCATAAAAGTATAGTTGACAGCCTTATGTATTTGACTACAACTAGGCCAAATATTATGCATGTTGTAAGCTTAATTTCCAGATTTATGGAAAGGCCAAAGGAGGCACATTGACAAGCAAAAAAGAGAATTATGAGGTATATGAAAGGAACAAAGAGGTATGGAATTTTATATACAACTTCAGAAAATTTTGAATTAATTGGATATACTGTCAGTGATGGGGTTGCAAGTATAGATGACAGGAAAAACACCTCTGGATATGTTTTTCATATGGGATCATGAGCCATCTCATGGGCTTCTAAGAAAAAGCAAATTCTGGCTCTACCAACAGCAGAGGCAGAGTATGTAGCAGCTACAACAACAACATGTCAAGCAATATGGATGAGGAGAATGTTAAGAAGTTTGTGTCATGAACAGGTAAAAGGCACAACAGTGTATTGTGATAATAGCTCAGAAATAACTTTATCAAAGAATTCAGTGTTTGATAAGAGGACCAAACACATTGATGCAAAATACCACTACATCAAAGAGTTAGTGAACAATGGAGAAATTGTTTTGAAGCATTACAGAACAGAAGAGAAATTTGATATCTTAACAAAACCATTGGGGCAATTTTTTTTTAACTATCTCAGAAAATATCTGGGCATGCATGAGAACAATAGTTGTAAGTAAGAGGGAGTGTTGGAAATTAATTCCAACTACAAACTTGTAGTAGTGGGATAACAAGCTTTAATTTTGATGTGAAACTAAAGAATGGAAGCAACAAAGATTTCTTGTTTGAATTTCTGAGTTTGAATCCCTGTATCAGAAACTTGGAAGTAGTCCTCTTATGATCCACCAAATCGTGGTCTGCACCACGTTACCTCCCGCTTTAACACCATTCACCTAACTACATTTAAAATTTGTGATATGACAAAGTTTGAATTTTGGTTTTAATGCTTTATGTCAGATAGTTTTATTTAATAACGTTTTTTTTTAACTTCGATTTTTTTTATATACATATATACAACAATGTTATAAAAAAAATAGAGTGTATGCAAAAACAAAGAATATTGTGTATGCAGAGAGAAAAAGGAACATCGTGTGTGTAGTAGCAAGCGTTGTATGTGTAGCAACAACAAAAGACTGTGTGTAACAGCAAGTGAATGCTATGTCTATAACAACAAATGAATGATGTGTGTGTAACAGCACATGTATGCTGTGTCTGTAACAACAAATGAATGATGTGTGTGTAACAACAAAAGAAGCTGTGTCTGTAACAACAAGTGAAATTGTGTGTGTAGCAGCAAATGAAAAAGACAACAAAGGAGCGGTGTGTGTGTAAAAGCAAAGGAGCATTGTGTGTAACAACAAAGGAGCATTGTGTGTGTGTGTAACAACACAGTGAAGAAATTTTTTGTAAATCCAGAACAACAGTTCTGATGCTTTGTAACAACGGGAAATTTTGAATGATAACAGTGAATTTGCTTCCCACTGTGTGTGTGATTTTTGCAGAGTATTTGTTTTTTATTGTTCTCTCTGTGCTAGAAGAGGAAATTTTGTTTCCTCTTTGTCTTGTTAAGGAATTATCAGAAATTCCAACACACTGAATGTAACTATTTAGTGAGTCAGTTGATTTCTGAATTGAACGGTTTTTGTATATATATATATATATATATATATATATATATATATATATATATATATATATATATAACTGTAATCAATTTTTCAGACTTATGCTGACACCGTAATATGAGAAATCCAGAAATCCAAGTTGTTAAATGTGAAGCCAAATGAAATCAACATCTGATACCTTGCGACCGATTGCCAACCACCATGATCGATTTTTATATGAGGAAAAATCTATTACTCTTTTCTCCTCATTTATAATTTTGTAATTTTACTTTTCTTTCAGTAATCCCAGCAAAGTTAACTGACACTTTGCGGCGGATTGCCAGCCATCGTGATCGATTTTTATATGAGGAAAAATCTATAACCCTTTTTCCCCATTTATAAAATTTGTTATTTTACTTTTCTCTGAGTAATCCCAGCAAAGTTAAGATGATTTTTATGTGAAGAAAAATATAAACCTTTTTTCCCCTTATTTATAAATTTTTAATCTTACTTTTGACTGAACAATCCAAACATAATCAAAGCATGTATGTAAGAAAAGTGTGATTTCTATTCTCTATCACTTTAGTATCTTATTGCTTCGAAAAATTGTATCCTGCTATCTCTAAACTGTGAATTGCTATTGGTAATTTGTCTGAATTGTGTTCTGATTCTCATCACAATCACATGCAAGTAAAAGATACTTCTAACTTATATGCACAAATTTAAACTAAAATATAATTACTAAATAGAATATATCTATCATGATCACTAAATAAAGTAATTTATCATATAAACTATATCAAATCAAATAAAAGATACTTCTAACTTGTATGCACAAATTTAAACTAAAATATAATTACTAAATAGAATATATCTAACATCAGCACTAAATAAAGTAATTTATCATATAAACTATATCAAATCTAATTTAGGAGTAGAATAATTTGGATAACTAGAATCAAACTTTATTCAAGCCTACGATATCCAAAAACATACCAGCTAAATATATTAATAATATAACTTATGTACAAATATCCAATAACTGCTGAAGAATACCATAAATCCCCAACTTTGCTTGCGATTAGCTTATATTCCGCAGGTCACAGTGTCAGATGATATTTCACACCATCGCCATTATATCCGAGAGAATCCTTAATAAATATAAATTATATACTTAAATTTAAATTATTATAAATTATATATTTAAATTTAAATTAAACTAATATATATATATATAAAATTAGCAGATTTATTTAGGCAAGGATTTTTTTGTGTAAATTTCTTTAAAATGTAAAATACAGTATATTATTTTTCATTATTTAAATTGTATTTGTGAATATTAAATAAAGTATATATAATATCAATTAAATTTTTAACCATAAAACTTATTTTTTTAATATTATTATTTTAAATTACAATATCAACATTACTTTTCTATTTAGAACATAATTTTTAATTTTAATTTTTTATCTTAAAAGAAAAGAGATGAACGTTGCTAAGGTCTTGGTTAAACTCTGATGAGATGGGCGATTATAGGCACTCATCATAAGTTCAATAAGCCTACTCAATAAATTTTAAAAAATTCAATCGATAAACATTTAGCTTTTCCTCATATTTAGATTTTCCTCATATTAAAAATATAAAAGGACTAAATCAACTTTTCCATTGAAAATAATATAAGAAGTTTTTGTGTTTTCATGCAAGTTTGCTATAAAGTTGCACAGTAACTCATATATTTTTAAAATATAACATGTTTGGCTTTTTTATTAAGGTTTATTTTTATGTTGATTGTAAGGAATATCTCAAAGTTTAATAGACAAGAGTGACGTTATAAAGTCAATTAGTCTATGCAAAAATATAAAATCAAAATACCTTTTTGAAATATTTCTTCTGTTTAGAGTCAAAGGATGTTCGCATTCGTCGCACTCTACTTTCCATCGTAAAGGGTGGGTCAGTATTTTCACACGTGAAATCCAGTATAGCAGTGAGGTTAAATAGCCATCTCATCAAGTAAAACTATATTTGGCCCGGCTCCGCTACCTTTTGACAGTTGTGCCCACTGAAAATATTTGACCTTTAAAAGCCAAGGTTGTCGTCCCTCTCAAAATACTACCAATTTCCTGTTACTGAAAAGTCAAGAATGTGCGTGCCCACTCCCAAAACACTACTGATTTATTGTGACCCAAAAACAAAATGAATCAATCATGCCTGTGGCCATGTAAGAGAAGACTTACTTTTGAACGAGATTCCATGGAAATTTTCAGAATTTGCGAGAAACACAGAGATGCATAGTCTTCCACAAGAATTAAGTTTCCAAAAAAAAACAAAGTTTTGGATGTTATTACTTAAAAGAATAAACAAATTCGAGATACTTAGCTACTAAATTAAAAAAACAGCGTAGGTCTTAGATTGAAGTAAAGAATACTTCTAATGTTTGGTGGGATGTTATCGTTTTCAAAAGAATACTTGTCTATATTTCTTCACCTCTTTTGAGACGGGAAAATATTCACATGGTGATGATCATAACTTTGATGTGGTGGTATATTGTGTTTTAGCGTGTTTTTTTTTCAATGAGGTGGGCTATATTGTTTTTGGCTTGGTTTTTTCAATGTTGAAGTAATGCACAAACTATACGATTAGGATGATTGAAAATATTATAGTGTGTGTTTATGTTTGTGTAATTTTTTATATTATATAATTTTTTTAATAAACATAAAGACACAAAGAATATGTTTGTTGAAATATGTATGTATGTTTTTATTGGAAATTAAATTTAAAAAAATAAAATAATTTTTTTATAAATAAATATTTTATTGAAATGTTTTAATTTATATTGGAAAGAGAAAAGATATCATAAAAGTGTTCAAAGTTGTGATTGTATTTTCTAGTAAATTGTTATGATAAATAGTTAATGTTTAAAAACAAAATAAATAATATATAGATAATAAAATTATAGTAAGAATGGTTAGAAATTAAGTGAAGATGTCATAAGATGTAAATTTTACTAAATCATTGAGAAATATAAGAATTTATCACTTTTCAAAATTATCAATAATATTAAACAAATTATTACATTTAAATTTAAATTTAAAAAAATCTATTATATAATTAAGAATAAAAAAAATTTAAAATACTATTAAAATTACAATTTCAAAATATTTTAAATATTTTAAATAAATTATAAAAAAAATTAAGTAATTTCTTATCTGAAAAAATTTAACTAATTCTAATTCTAATTTCAGTAAACATTAATTACTATTATTTATAAAATAGTTTATTTCAAAAACTATTTTATAGTTTAAATAATTTTTATATTTATAATAATTATATCAAATCATATTTAATGCTATGATATAATTAAATACAAAATTGTTCACCATGATAATAATAAAGATAATTATAAATAAAATTAAATCTTTAAAATTTAACGATGATATAAGTAAATATAAAAGTCTTTAGTAAATATGAGTTTTATATTTGATCTTGGACAATTAGATGTGTAAACTGAATAGGCATTGCATCAATAGTGTATATTATTTATAAAATTGTTAAATTAATGTAATTTATTTTATTTTGGCATTTCATCAATTATATAAGATTTTTAAATCAATATAATTTATCTAATTTATTTTAATGAAATAATTATATTTATGAATGTATAATTTAAACAATTTATTATGACTTTTAAATATGATTCTTTCATTTTATAAACCATAAATAATTCTCGTAAAAAAAATTGTTTATATATATTTAAATATAACTTTTAAATGAAGAAATATTAGGTAAAATTTTCATTCATTGGTTATTAATTTATATATGTATTGAATATGGTGATTTTAGTTTGTGAAATCTAATTTAATAAAGCTGCAATATTTTGTTAAATTTAACAATAGTGTAATACGTATGTTTATGAAATCTTGGATAAATGGTGATTGGCTATATTGTTAAGGCACTTCTTGATATGAAGTTACTAGTTCAAGGACATCACGAAGATGTAGCCCTTCCAAACTTTAAAAAAAAAAAAAAAAATTGTATAAATGTAAATATGGTTATTTATACTTATATAGCTAAATGTCAACGTGATGCTAGGTTTTAGAGAATATTTTTTAGTACGTGGTAAGGTAAGGAGAAAAGTATTGTTAATAATTGAAATGATATTTATAATGATATTTAAATGGTTCATTATAACATGGTTTAATTACGACTATTAAGAAGCAAATGTTATTTATAATTAATATAGGAAGAGTGGAATTTTTGTTTAGATCTATCTGAATTAAATATTTTTCTTTAGAACGAAATATGAAAGAGACATTGTCACTTAAAATTACATTTAACAATACTAAAATGACATTTATATTGACAAATTACAAATAATAATAACAAAAAAATTAATGCATTGTATAAATAAAATACTCCAATTTCTACCTTAACTGTACATCAATTTTATATACAAAGATGAAGTACTTGAAAGAAAAAAATAATTTATTTACTTTTTAGTATGGGAGAGATACGTAATTATTTCACTACTTAATATGGAGTTGCCAAAAAAATAATATATTATTTAATATTACATGATGTGTAATTCATTTAATTTTTAATTTACATGTAATATTTAAAACAAATATTTATTAATAACAAAAAAAATTATTTTACTACCATGAGTAAAATATTAGAATATATGTATGTCACAAACATAAAAAAAAAATTCAGTTTTAACTTAATGATAAAAAACACTAACTTTACCATATGTCATATTAAACATAATATAAATCCACATATTACCATTTTTCAAGGTTTAATACAAGCTTCCAATTCATTTTTTTTATACTATAATGTTGTAATTAACACCATTAAAATTTAAACCCTTACAGTTTTATTTCCTTATTGTTTCACAAGATATGTTGCCCTTACTTGTCATTACTTGTCACACATATGATCTTTTACATCGTGCTCGTCATTTGATTTAGGGTTTGCACAATTTGTGATTCTCATTAACTCTCTAGCTTAATGATGATACTCCATACTAGCTGTCACAGTACTAGAGGATTTATGTGGCACCAACCTCGCAGATCCGGTTAGGTGTGCCTGGCGGGAACAACTTTTTTCCAAAACCCTTACCCATTACGCATAACCTCATTTGCTTGCTTGCTTCGGCTCTGTCCGGCTCAGGAATTTCTCTGTCGAGGTAAGAGACTTACACATCTGAAGGAGGTCGACACGTAAACGGATTTGTTAGAGTACCACTGGAAAGGTTGAGGCGTCGTTTGAGTTTTCCATGCTCTGATCCGTTGTTCAGTATTCTGGCATGCCTGCTCAGGCTGGATGGTGGGAGTTTAATGCCTCTTCCTCGGTTCACTGGGAGGGACCTTCAACACTCTAGCAGGCATTTTCGCTATCCTTTGGCAATTAATAAAACTACATTTATAGTCTCTCGATGAAGGATTTTTATTTTCGTTAGTTTTACATTCGGAAGGTTTTTAACCCTTATCTCCCATCAATGAAAATTCCTCCAGGAGGTTTGGTGCACTACAACATTTATCAAGGCCTGAATGCCTAGAGGTAATTTCTCTTCACCATGGTGTTTCAGTTTTCCCTTATTCGCTTATGATTGTATCTGAGTTTAATGATTCTTATTTCTCTACAGAATTTCTGGATTCCCTCTACAGGATGGAATGTGAAGTCCATTTCTTGCAGGTGACTGAGTTTTTTCTTTTATATTAAGAATATTCTGTTAGTTTTTTTCTGTTTCTTCCTTTGCAATGTAATTTCCCATGAATTATTGTATTTTGTGCAAAATCTTACGCTCTCTATGTCACTTGGAGGTGAGGGCCTTTTTAAGAATGGTGGTCTTCCTGCTGAGTTTGACGATTTATTTTCTCCTCATTTTATTAACGAAAATTGATTTAGCTTACACGGCCTTCCAGGTAAGCTCTCAAGACTTCCATGCGGAGGCAAGGATTATTTCACTTCGTATGTGTTTCATCAATTTTACTGGGAATGATGCTTCTTCCCTGCTCTGGATTACTGGCTTCTCTGTCCAGCTTGTTATATAGATAGTCATTCTGTCTTTCACCCTTGTGAATACTTCTAGTTGTTAAATGGTATTCTCTTAGAAGAATATAGACATTTTCACTTGTGAATATTAACACCGAATTTTCGGCTTTCTAGGTTTTGAATATCTATGGATGTAAAGAAGAAATAACTCTCATGGTTTATTCAGGAAGTTTTTAAAGACAATTATTTTTTTTAATTAACTGAATTTTCTCCTGTGCTTTACATATATTGAGCGAATCTATAGGTCTTGTTTTTCATTTTATTCAATAAGTGTATATACATAACTTGAATATCTATGCTCTAGTTTTTCAATTATCTATAGATGCATTTTCACCGTTTAATATATAAATGTCCAAATTGTTTTCAGTCAAAGGCTATATTTGTAAAGAGTTTCTTTTCTTTCTTTACTGTTACTTGAACATAAATATTTCTCTGCTATCTTCTGTGCAGAATCTAGTTCTTTTTAATGGGTGTCTGGACCACCGAGCTTCTTTGTCCGTGTTTAGAAACCAAGAATAACAATGTGTACTGGGTTGGGATTCCCTGTACCCAGTATCGACAGTTAATTCCGACTTAATCTATAACATAATAAGATTATAGTTTTGACTTCTTATTTGCATAGTTATAAATAGTTTTGCCAGATTTGTTTATCTCTTCTTACCACCTTTCTTAGTGGTAGTAGTGATACATGTATCTTGTTACTTTGATAATTTTATATAGTAATTAATAGGTACCATTAGGGAAATCATCAACTAATTTGGTTTTCTACTGATATTCATCTGCGATGTTTTCATTACATTTTACAGTAACTGATAATTATAAACACGATTAATCTGTAGGAAATTACAGTAATAGTTTACGGAGTCTTGCCATAGTGTACACAGTAATAGAGTTTTCATAACTTATCATTCCAATAGAACATGTTTATAATAATCTAAAAAGAAATGTTCCAACTGAGGGTTAATATAATAAAGTCTTCACTGAGATTTAAATATCATTACTGTATATAATAACTTGAAATCAACAATTCCTCTCTTTTTAACCATAATAAATAGAAATTCACTTATTTGGAAAATTATGTCAAGCTGTGGTGTCTTCCCAACCTTCAAGAGAGGCGATTACGTCCTCCTATTGCCCCCGTGCTCCACCTGAAGAGGTATAGGTTGACAGTAGTTTTTCGGTTGTGACCTCAGGACTCCAAGTCTAGTCAGTGCTAGAAAACTTCAGGAATTACTGAGTGTTTTTCCACTGGTCTCTACCAGCTTAGGAAATCCTCACTCTTTCCTTAGCCTATGAACATAACCCATACTTCTTGCTGGGATAAGTCTTTTATCCTCAGAGGAGCAGGTAATTGTTCAAACTCTGCAACTACCTTTTAGTTTTTGGAAACATTTACCAATATCCTTTTAAGTTTTACTTTCCATAACTAATTTTTATTATTCATAATTTGAAATATTAATTTTCTCAGTCTTTTCATTAACAAATAATAAAAGTCATTTAACTAGTTAACAATAAATGCATCTGTCACAACTTCCCCCCCATAGAAGTAACACCGTCCTTGGTGTATTACTCTAGTTCAGCAAATAGCTCTGGGTAGGCCTCGCACATAAATCCTTCATCCTCCCAAGTAGCCTTATCCGGGCTAAAGTGCTTCCAATGTACTTTAACCTAGGTGATGACTCACTTTCAGAGCATAATTTCTCTTCGTTCAAGTATGTGTTGCGTCTTGACCATAAACTCATCGTCCAACTCTACCTGCAAACAACAAAGTTTCATTTCAAATTCCCATAAATAAATCATATATCAAGTTAGGATTTTTAATTCTATCCTACCTGTATATTTTGCCAATGAATTACGTGCTTTGAATCATGCACATAACGCTTCAACAGTGACACGTGGAACACATTGTGTACTCGTATGTGACTGAGAAAAGCTAGCCGATAGGCCACAGGTCCTACCCTTTCCAAAATTTTAAAGGGTCCACAAAACTTGGGAGCCAACTTGGCACAATAGGTCCACCGCAACTTACTCCTCTTGGGTTTAATCCTCACATACACATGGCCTCCTACTTCGAATTCTTGTAAGACCTCTTTTTATCTGCATAGACCTTCTGCAGATCTTGTGCAACCTTCATATTTTGTCTTATCTTCTTTACTTCTGATTCCATTTTAGCAAGCATCTCGGGTGCCAACATTAATTTTGTTTCGGGGCTGCTCCAATTTATGGGAGTGTGACACTGCCTTCCATACAAGGTATTGAAAGGACTCATATTCAAGGACTCCTGATAACCATTGTTGTAAGAAAATTCAACAAGGTGCAGATAGTCTTCGCATTTGGCTGGTTGCTACATCACATACATGTGCAGCATGTCTTCCAAAACTTGGTTTACTCGCTTTGTTTGACCGTCGGTCTGGGGATGATAAGTTGTACTAAAGTTTATTTGGGTCCCCAAACCTGTAAATAGAGTCTTCCAAAATGCTGAGGTAAACTTAACATCCCTGTCTGAGATAACCGTCTTCAGAATACCATGCAGCCTGAAAATTTCCTTCATGAATATGTCTGCTATCTGTACACTCTTGCAAGTAGACTGCACAGGTATAAAATGTGCACATTTACTCAATCTGTCCACTACCACCATGATGGATTCATTTTTCCTTTTTGTTTGCGATAACCAGTAATGAAGTACAGGGATATAACCTCCCACTTCCATTCAGGTACCAGTATGGGCTCCAGTAATCTTGCAGGATGTCGATGCTCCACCTTCACCTGCTAACATTCCAAACATTTACTTAAATACTCAGCAATATTTTTATGCATACTAGGCCAGAAATATACCTTTATAATTGCAGTCAACATTTTTTGGTATCCTGGGTGACCTGCATAATTGCTGCGATGGTCTCATTCATTATCAGCTCCTTTAGGTCCACACAGTTTGGTACATACACCTTACCTCTAAAAGTTATCATCTAATCATCATTTACTCCATACTCAAAAGTACTTCCTTTCTTTCTGGTTTCTTCCATTTTCTTCCATAGGAATTGATATTCCAGATCTTTTTGTGCTTCTTTTAGTTGATCTAAAAATTTACTTTCCAGCTGATTGTAATATAGTTCAAAAACACCATGTGTTTTTCTACTTAAAGCATTAGCTACCCGATTTTCCTTACCCTTCATGTGCTGAATCTCCATATCAAACTCACTTAGAAAGGCATTCCATCTTACCTGTCTGGAGTTTAAATCAACTTGCTTAAAATAACTAGTTAAGTTGCTATGATCTGTCTTTAACACAAAAATTTTACCCAGCAAGTAGTGTTTCCATACCTGGAGCGCATGGACTACTGCTGTTAATTCCAGATTGTATGTTGAATACCTTTGTTCATGATCCTTCAAATTTCTTGACTCATATGCCACCACTTTGCCTTATTGAGATAGAACTGCCCCAACACCCTCTTTACTGGCGTCTGTACAAAATTCAAATTATTTATTGGCGTCAGCTACCCTAAATACTAGTGCAGTGGTCAAAATTTGTTTCAGCTTTTCAAAACTATTATGACATTCAACATTCCACTTGAAAAATTTTCCTTTTCTCTGCAAAGAGGTAATGGGAAAAGAAATTCAGGAAAATCCCTCAATAAATATCCAATAATACCCAGCTAATCCCATAAAGGATCGAATGTATGCCACATTCTGGGGTACTCTCCATTCCATGATTGTCTTGATTTTCTTTGGATCAACAACAATCCCTTCTGCTGATAGGACATGGCCTAAATATTAAATTTTTTTTTTAAAGAAATTCCATTTGCTGAACTTAGCGTACAACTGGTGTTTTCTTAGCAATTCCAGCACAATCCTCAAATTCTCTTTATGTTCTTCCTAGATTTTAGAAAAAATTAGTATGTCATCTATAAATATGAGTACAAAATTATCCAGGAAAGGATGAAAGATTCCATGCATTAACCTCATAAAGGTTGATGGTGCATTTTTTAACCCAAAGGGTAACACCAAAAATTCATAATGCCCATACCTGGTATAGAATGCAGTCTTGCATATGTCTTCATCCTTGATTTGGATCTAGTGATACCCAGATCTTAAATCTATCTTTGAAAATAATGTGACCCCTTTTACTTGATCAAACAGATCATGAATCCTTGGTAATGGATACTTGTTCTTAATTGTTAACTTGTTAAGTTGTCTATAATCCATTTACATTCGCATGGTTCTGTCCTTCTTCCTTACGAACAACAATGGTGCTCCCCAAGGGGACACACTTGGACGAATGTAACCTTTGTCCAACAATTCCTGTAACTGCATTTTCAATTCAGTTAATTCTGGAATGCTCATTCTATAAGGAGCCCTTGACACAGGTGATTCTATCGATATCAACTCTATAGTAAAATCAATATCTCGCCTTGGTGGTAATCAATGGATACTTTCTAGAAAAACATCCATGAAGCCTTGTACCACTGGTATGTTTTCCATCAGAGGTGATTTTTCCTTGGTGTTAGCATATCCAACCCGAATAGCATATATTTGGCACCCCTTCCTCATACATTTACTCAATTGGGATGTTGTGATTGGATGTAGCTGTAATGACTTACTGACTGCCTAAATCTCCTTACGTGTTCCATCTTGCATTCTGTAATAAATAATCTTTTCCTTGCAGTCCACTAAGGTCCCATGTTTTTCTAGCCAATCCATGCCCAATAATTCATCATAGGACCCTAATGGCAGTATGTTCATGTCTACTTGTAACTGTTATTCTAAAACTTCTAAAGTACAGTTTGGAATCTTAGTAGTTACCTTTATTTTCGCTCCTGTGGCTAGTTGTATCAGCCACAAATTTTTGAATTTTTGTTCTTTTAACTTACACAATTCCATTATTTTGTGACTAACATAACTTAGACTTGCACTTGGGTCTACCAAAATTGAAATAGATTAAGACAGTAATTTACCTTCCAACTCAATCATTGTTGGCTGATAATCTTCCTATGAATCCTCCAACGCTGCGTTGATATGATGAATTTTTCATGCCACATCGCCTACTATGGAAGCTTCCTGCAGGTTTGTGACTGTGTCATTTCTTGCTCGTTGTGGGCAGTTTTTGTAGTATTGTGCCTCACCACACCCCCAACACTGTAGAGGTGGCTTGGTCACCTGTCCTTTCTCAGGTTTGCTGGATGCTTCTATAGGTTTTTCTTCTGCTGACCATCGGGTTCTCTAGTGATTTATGCCAAATTGTTTACTGACAAAATTTCGGGCAGAATTTTTAAACTTACTGCTTTTGGCTCCTTTTAAGTTGGAGATGTTTTTCTGTCCTTTCCTTAGCTGCCAGCTTTTCCCAACCTCTCTTTTACCCTTGGACTGCTGATATCACATTTTTGCCTTATGAATGGATTCGTCCATGGTTTTTGGATTTACAAACTCAATTCACTCTTTCATATGTGTTAGCAGGCTGCTCATAAATCTTTGCACCTTAGCCTTTTCCTCTCGAAGATATGGAACATATCGTAACAGGGAGGTGAACTTGGTGATATATTCATCCATAGTCATTTTTCATAGCCTTAAGTCATGAAATTCTTTAGATTTTTCATCATAGAAACGTTCTGTCAAATATTTGTCTTTAAATTATTGCTGGAATGATTCCCAAGTAACATCTTGTTCCTCAATCCTGCGAGCATTCTTCACTTCTTCCCACCACAAAGTGGCTTTCTCTCTTAGCTAATATATGGCCAATCCGGCCTTCAGGTTGTTGTTATATTCAGACACCTGAAAATACTTGTTCATGTTTATTAACCATGCCTCTGCCACTTCCTCAACCTCACCATCAAATGTTGGTGGTTTTATTTTCCGAAACTCCCCCTGAAGCTCTACTTCTACTTCTTAACCTCTTACTGATCCGAAAAATCGTTGGATTCAGCTTCATTGTAATTTTTGTTCTTGCTTCACTGGGATGGGCTTCTTTCCACTCTGTCAGTGGTGTTGTCTCTTGTTTGATGTTCATCACCTTCTTGCATGCCCCTATCAGTACTAGGGTGTTCCACTTCTTGGTTTTGCTTGTTAGATAGGATCTTTAGTATCTTTTCCTGCTCTTGCATTAATCATTTTTTATCCCTTCGAACTCGTACCATCTTTTCCTATAATTGTTGTATTGTATTCAACAGTAAGTTGGTTTGATGTTGCTATTCCTCCAACAGTATACTCATTTGTTGGTGTTGATTGACACTCAACTAAACCCACATTTCAAGGTTCACAAATGTTTGAGCTTGGGGTTCCCCGGTGTCCTGAGTTGGTTGTTGTGTTTTTCCCCTTCTCATTATGTTCCTGCTATGCTTATAAAATCTTTGCATCAGTATAAAAACAGCTTTATCGTTAGTTGACCCTTAGGGTCCCAACGTAGGAATGCTGCTCTGATACCACTTCTCACAAACATTAAAAAAAAAAAAAAAAAATCACTTTTAACTTAATGATAAAAAATACTAACTTTACCATAAGTCATATTAAACATAATATAACTACACATATTACCGTTTCTCAAGGTTTAATACAAGTTTCCAATTCGTTTCTTTTAATATACTATAATGTTTTAATTAACGCCATTAAACTTTAAACTCTTACAGTTGTATTTCCTTATTGTTTGACAAGATATGCTACCCTTACTTGTCACACATATGATATTTTACATTATGCCTATCATTTGACTTAGGGTTTGGGCAGTTTACGATTCTCATTAACTCTCTGGCTTAATGACAGTACTCCATACTAGCTGTCACAGTACTGGAGGATTTATGTGGTGCCAACTTCGCAGATCAGGTTAGGATTGACTCCAGAATCCCATGTCCACCTGTCATTCTCCTCTGCTGCATCCGTCCTTGGAAATTAAGGCAGTAAGTGTGCATGGCAGGAATGGATTTTTGCCAAAACCCTTACCCATTATGCACAACCTCATTTTCTTTCTTGCTTCGTCTTTGTCTGCCTCAGGAATTTATCTGCCAAGGTAAGAGACTTACACCTCTGAAGGAGGTCGACATGTAAACTGATTTGTTAGAGAACCATTGAAAAGGTTGAGGTGCCATTTGAGTTTTCTCTGCTCTGATCCGCCGTTCAGTATTCCGGCATGCCTGCTCAAGATGGATGGTGGGAGTTTAACACCTCTTCCTTGTTTCACTGGGAGGGATATTCAGCACTCTAGCAGGTATTTTTGCTATCCTTTGGCAATTAATAAAACTGCATTTATAGTCTCTCAATGAAGGATTTTTATTTCTGTTAGTTTTACATTCGGAAGGGTTTTAACCCTTATCTTCTGTCAATGAAAATTCCTCCAGTAGGTTTGGTGCACCGCAACATTTATTAAGGCTTGAATGTCTAGAGGTAATTTCTCTTCACCATCCTATTTTAGTTTTCCCTTATTCGATTATGATTGTATCTAAGTTTAATGATTCTTATTTCTCTACGGTGTTTCTGGATTCCCTCTATAGGATGTAACGCAAAGCCCATTTCTTGTAGGTGACTGAGTTTTTTCTTTTATATTTACGAATCCTCTGTTAGTTTTTTTTTTCTTCCTTTGCAATGTAATTTCCCATGAATTCTTGTATTTTGTGCAGAATCTTATGCTTTCTATGTCACTTGCAAGTGAGGGCCTTTTCAAGAATGGTGATATTCCTGTTAAGTTTGACGATTCCTTTTCTCATTTTATTATTGAAAAATGAGTTACCTTTCACGACCTTCCAGGTAAGCTCTCAAGACTTCCGCGCGGAGGCAAGGATTATTTCACTTCGTATGCATTTCATCAATTTTATAGGGAATGATTATTCTTCCCTCCTCTGGATTACTGGCTCCTCTGTCCAAGTTGTTATATATATAGTCATTATGTCTTTAACCCTCGTGAATACTTCTAGTTATTAAATGGTATTCTCTTAGAAGAATATAGACATTTTCACCTGTGAATATTAACACCGAATTTTCAACTTTCTGGGTTTTGACTATATGTGGATGTAAAGCAGAAATAACTCTCACAGTTTATTTAGGAATTTTTTACAGACAATTCTTTTTTTTTAATTAATTGAATTTCCTCCCATGCTTTACATATATTGACTGAATCTACAAGTCTTGTTTTGCATTTTATTCAATAAGTGTATATACATTACTTGCATCTCTACACTCCAGTTCTCCGGTTATCTATAGATTTATTTTCACTTTTTAATATATAAATTTCCAATTTTTTTCAGTCAAAGGCTATATTTGTAAAGAGTTTCTTTTCTTTCTTTACTGTTATTTGAACATAAAGATTTCTCTGCTACCTTCTATGCAGAATTTAGTTCTTTTTATTGGGTGTCCAGACCACCAATATTCTTCGTCTGTGTATAGAAACTAGGAATAACAATGTGTACTGGGTTGGGATTCCCTATACCCAATACGGACAGTTAAATCCGACTTAATCTATAACACAACAAGATTTACAGTTTTGACTTCTTATTTGCATAGTTATAAATAGTTTTGCCAAATTTGTTTATCTCTTCTTACCACCTTTCTTGGTGGTAGTACTACTACATGTATCTTGTTACTTTGATCATTTTCTATAGCAATTACTAGGTATCATTAGGGAAATCCTCAACTAATTTGGTTTTCTACTAGTATTCATCTTCTATGTTTTCATTACATTTTATAGTAACTGATAATTATAAACACGATTAATATGTAGGAAATTACAGTAATAGTTTACGGAGTCTTGCCGTAGTGTACATAGTAATAGAGTTTTCATAACTTATCATTCCAATAGAAGATTTTTATAATAATCTAAAAATAAATGTTCCAACCGAGGGTTAATATAATAAAGTCTTCACTAAGATTTAAATATCAGTACTGTAGATAATAACTTAAAATCAGAAATGCATCTCTTTTTAACCATAATAAACAGACATTCACTTATCTGGAAAATTATGTCAGGCTGTGGTGTCTGCCCAACCTTCAAGAGAGGCGATTACATCCTCCTCTTGTTCCCGTGCTCCACCTGAAAAGGTACAGATTGATAGTAGTTTTTCTGTTGTGACCTCAGGACTCCAAGTCCAGTCAGTGCCAGAAAAATTCAGGAATTGCTGAGTGTTTTTCCACTGGTCTCTACTAGTTCAGGAAATCCTCACTCTTTCCTTAGCCTATGAACAAAACCCCTACTTCTTACTAGGATAAGTCTTTTATCCTCAGAGGAGCAGGTAACTGTTCAAACTATCCAACCACCTTTCAATTCTTGGAAAAATTTACCAACAACCTTTTAAATTTTACTTTCCATAACCAATTTTTATTATTCATAATTTAAAATATTAATTGTCTCAATCTTTTCATTAACAAATAATAAAATTCATTTAACTAGTTAATCAACTAGTTAACAGTAAATGCAACTATCACACTATATTAAATAACATAATTTTAAATCAATTTTATAGAGAGAAAAATAATATAATATAATAAATTAAAAATTTATTATATTTTTATCTTTATTATATATAATATTTTAAAAATATTAATAATAAGGAAAAATTAATATGGATTATAAATAAAATATTTTAATGTGAATATTGAGTTAAAGATTTTAATATTCTGAATTCATTAATAGTTTCCTTTAGAGATATTTGCAATTATTTTGATGTTAAATATGGATTTTATATGTGACAATTAAAAAAATATTAATAATAAAAGTAATTAAATATATGTATATATGGAAAAATATTAATAACACAAATTTAAATAGAGAATGTGAATCATAAATAAAATATTTCAATTTCAATTATCTATATATTATATAAAACAAGTGAAAATAAAAAATTTCTTATCGTTAAGATATTTTATTAGTGTGTTAGCTCAAAACTAGAATAGATCCATTGTAACTCTTGATCAATCCTTTCCTCAAGTTATGCATTCAGAAAGAGCTTTGCATTTTGAGAGATTTGACCCCTCCCTTATCTTGGCAATCTAGGATATTCCTCTCTGCCCTAGATCCAAAATTAAAGAGATTTGATCTGTGACACTTGGCTTAAGTGCCAACTAATGGTTATGTTATGTTTGTTAAGGCACTAAGACATTTATTTGTTCTTTTTTTGAGAAATATTACTTGATGAGCAGAAATTAATTTTTTATTAAATAAAATTTAGTTATGGAAGTGATTTCCATAAAAAAATAAAAGGCTGATGGTAAAAGTATTCCAAGAACTGAGAGGTAGTTGAACAAAAACAGTTCAAATAGTTACCCCATCCTCTAAGGATAAAGGCATATCCTAGTGAGGAAGAGGGGTTTTGTTTGGTAATTGGAAAAAGGAAATTGAGAGAAGAATTCCTAAGTCGGTGGTGACTAGTGGAATTACTCAGAATCTTGAAATTTCTGGAATAAAGGACTAGAATGGGAGTCTCGAGGTCCCTTCTGGAACCTCTGTCAACTCACATAGCTCAAGAGTGGAGCATGAGGGAGAGATGAGGACTTAATTTCCTCTCTCAAGGTAGGGAGGACAACATCAGTTAGTATTTGGAAGATAGATAAGTATATCTGCCATTGGGAATCTGAGTTTGATTTATGAATGATAAAATCAGTTTATTTATTATAATCTCTAGATGTTACTGTATTTTATTATGATATAAGAAAATTCTTTGTATGCTTTTAAAATAAATAATACGGCTAGAGAGTCTCTTTTAATACCCTCAGGACAGGTGGTAAACAAGGTATGAATGGAGTTAAGAAAAACCCAGATACCGAATGAAGTTATGAACTAATTCACTTCTAGCAACTATAAGATAGAGAACTGTTGACATAGAGCATTTGAGACGAAGGCTCTGAGTTGGTTGTTCTCTAAAACTATGTTAAAAACATAAAGAATGGTTCGGCTATTTCATTTTAAAAATAGAAAGAAAAGTAAATGATGGAACATTAAATCACAGTAAAGAAGATTTTGTAGACAATAGTAGAGAAGGCTAAAAACTTATATAATAAACTTCAGATAACAGGATTTCGTAGAGAGCATCATATAGAGAAGAAAGTTATAGTAATAGAGACATGGGAATGATTAATGATAAAAGAACTGAAACTAATCTTTAACCCTTCTTGATCTGTACAAATATGTATCTGTCAACGGAGTATTGGAAAAAAGGACTAAACTGCTATCTAGAAAAATTAGCAATATGTTGTATCTCTAATTCTATACTTGAAATGGTAGAATCCAATAATTTCTATTATATTCTTGAGAACAACAAAAGTATTGTAATTTCAGCAAAAGTACTAAATATCAATTCAAGCATAGAAATAAATTTCTTTCATATTTTTAATTCCTATAATTTGAAAAGAGGCTCTTTTAATACCCTTAGGACAGGTGGTAAGAAAGGTATGAATGGAGTTAAGAAAAACCCAGATACTGAAATGAAGTTATGAACTAATTCACTTCTAGAAACTATAAGACAAAGAATTCTTAACATAGAGCATTCGAGACGAAGGCTCTGAGTTGGTTGTTCTCTACAACTATGTTAAAAACAGAAAGAATGGTTCAGCCATTTCATTTTAAAAATACAAAGAAAAGTAAATGATGGAACATTGAATCACAATAAAAAAGATTTTGTAGACAACAGTAGAGAAAGCTAAAAAATTATATAATAAACTTCAGATAACAAGATGTCATAGAGAGCATCGTATAGAGAACAAAGTTACAGTAATAGAGACATGGAAATGATTCATGAAAAATAAAGAACTCAAACTAATGTTTAACCCTTCTTGAACTGTACAAATATGTATCTGTCAACAAAGTATTGGAAAAAGAGGACTAAACTGTTGTCTAGAAAAATTAACAATATGTTGTATCTCTAATTCTATACTTGAAATGGTAGAATCCAGTAATTTCTATTATATTGTTGAGAACAACAAAAGTATTGTAATTTCAGCAAAAATACTGAATATCAATTCGAGCATAGAAATAAATATCTTTCGTATTTTGAATTCCTGTAATTAAGCGTTGGAAAATAACTAAGCCTTCATTTTAGTTTCGGACACCAGAATTATGGAAAAGTAAGTTCACCATAGATTCAAAAAATTTAACATTTGTATATAAAAAGCAAGACTTTGCATCAAAAAATTTCGCCATAAACATGATGCATACTAAGTGCACCTCACATAGTGAGGAATAGATTCAGATAATCTTTAAACAAGCCATAGTCAAAAATCTGAGATGATGAGGGAAAGTGCCAAAAACCAAATACAAATTACGCATGAATGTTATTCAACAAACTAAAAACTGTCATACATTTGCCTACGACATGCCCAAATTGGGTAAGGTGTGTAGAATGAAACTCATGACCTAAAGAAACCATAACAAGGCAGTAAACCTCATAGTAAGCCAAGCCTCTTGCAAATCCGGGTCACCGTGACAAAATCATTAACAGAGAAGAGTACCTGATGGAGAAGGTATTAGGAATTTAGGAGAAAGACCAGAAGCCGAGCACATCAAAGTGTTGTCATCACTATGCTGGGCCAAGAATTTACCTACACAAAAAGAAGGAAGAATGTCAGATAGATTGGAGATGCATTCACTCGAATGCTAAAAGAAGGAGTTAAAACAGTAACATCATAGCCTTACCTACATAGACCCTTCGCGGAAGCCGGAAGGTTGAACTGCAAGTAAACCAACATGAAAATAATGGGTCAATGCATTCATAGACATATGGGAACCAAGTTATACAAACTCAAATTAATGACTCTGCAAATAAGCCATTCATACTTGTGAACTTAGCCTAAGGGCAGCTTGGAGGCTGAGGTGCTCCATCCGGAGGAAGGGTTTGAACCATCTCTATGGAAAAATTAAAAACAATAAGAAAACTTAGATGCAAGTAAAGAATGTGATACAGAGTAGAATGGAAAAAATTAATAACCGTAATAACATAAACTGTGCTTCCAGTTGATGAATGAAGAACCATTCAACTGTAAATAAATACAAAGGTTCACGGAAGCCTGAAGGTTTACTCACTGATTGGATTGAAGGAGAAACCAGACCGGCGTCAAGGAGAATCCTGATGGAGGTTCGATGCAGTGAAAACAAGACTCTCTCGCAAAGCTCTGCGGCAGAACGCTCGAATGACTCAGAGACAGTTAGGGTTAGCGTAGTCATTACCTAGATGAAATAAAACCCTAAACTTTTACAACCATTGGATTCCAAGCATGACCAGATTGATGGTGGGAGGGGCAGTATAGGTGTCCACCGGAGGTGAGTTTTCCAAGACAGAGCAACTTTCCAATAAACAGAAATATCATTGCAATATTTTACATTAATGGCATAGCTGATCGATAGGATAAAGTTAATTAAAATGATAATGGGTGCCATGAATGCAACATATGTGTTAATAAAATCCAAGAGGACGGAAAATCTCATTTTAACCAAGCAAGATATGCTGACAGGTAACCTCCTCGAGAACTGGCGAACACGATGATAAAACCTTATGGATTAATACTTTAAATCTATATATAGTCTTAACCCAAAGTGAAAAACAACTATATATAATGTGTGATGCATATTTTGTATAAGTGATAAGTGAAATCTGGATACACGCTAGTGTACAAATTCGATGTAAAAAATGAGAAGTTAATTTTTTATTTTTATGAGTATACAGTAGTATGTTACAAGTGGCATCAGAGCAACGTTTTCACGCTGGGACCCCATGGGTCACCTAATATGAAAAATTGTGTGTAAATAATGCACAGCTAAGAAATCATAGAAGGAGACGATATGAGAAGGGGATCACCATAGCAACCACCCCAGAACATAGGGGAGCCTGTAGCCCAACCACAATCAGAAATGAATCCTGAGATGTGGATTCGGCTGAGTGTGGATCAACACTAGCAAACTAGTAGACTGCTAGAGGAATAGTAGCACCAGACTAGCATTCTGTTAAACACAGTGCAGAAGCTATAGGAATAAATGGTCAGCGTCAGGACTGAAAATGAACGCTTAATGAAGGAGCAAGAAAGAATACTCAAGAGCCTTTCCGACAAACAGAATCAGGGTGTGGTACAACCCAGCCCTAATAGAGATATGCAAGAAGAAAATGAACAACAAGCAAGGGACCAAACCATTTACAGAATGGAGATAAGTCATTCACAATGAAGAAATAAAAATATAAATTTCAATGAGGTTGAGTCAGGTAATGTGTTAGAATAGCAAGAAATTAAGAAATAGAAAGTAGAACTTCAAGGTGAGTTTCAAAAGATAAAACCACCCACATTTGACAGAGAAGCGGAGGAGGTGGCTGAAGCATTGTTAATAGATATGAACAAGTATTTTCAAGTCTACGAGTATAGCAACAATCTCAAAGCCATATTAGTTATCTACTAGTTGAGGGAGAAGACCACATTATGATTAGAGGAGGTTAAGAATGTCCACAACATATAAGATCAAGACATGACTTGGTATACATTCCAGCAATTTTTTAAAGATAAGTACCTAATTGAGCATTTCTATGACAAAAAGTATAAAGAGTTTCACGATTTAAAATTGGGTCAATTGACAATGGATGAGTACATAACCAATTTCACTTCCTTACTCCATTACGTTAATTATCTAAGGGAAGAAAAGGCTAAAGTTCAGTGGTTCCTAAGTAGTTTGCTGGCTCACATGAAGGAACGAATTGAGTTCATGAATCCAAGAACCATAGACGAGGCAATTCGGAAGGCAAGAAAATCCAAGGCAAAAGGGGAGCTGGGTAAAAACTGGAAATCAAGGAAAGAACATAAAAGCAACTCAAATTTCAAGAAAACTAGAACCAATAATTTTAGGAATGCTGCAGGGAGTTTAGTAAGTAAAAAAATTGGCAGAAACCATCAAAGAGCCCAGTGGCTTGCTGAAGATCAACCCACAGAGGCTTCCAGCAAGCCGGACCAAGGAAAAAATCAGAAACCACCTCTACAGTGCAGGGGGTGTGGTGAGGCTCATTATTATAGGAACTGTCCACAATAAGGGAGGAGCGAAGTGGTTGCTAATTTACAAGAAGCTTCTACAGTGGGAAATGTAGCCAGGAATATATCGATAATTAACGTAGCATTGGAAGATCGTCAAGCATATTACCAACCAACGATGATAGAGTTGGAAGGTAAGCTACTTTCACAATCTGTTTCTATTCTGGTTGACCTAGGTGCAAGTTTAAGTTATGTAAATCAAAAAATAGTAGAAATATGTAAGTTACAAAGTCAGAAATTCAAGAATCCATGGTTGGTACAGTTGGCCACTAGATCAAAGAGAAAATATTTTGAAAATATTCCAAAATGTACACTGGAAATTAGTGAACAACATCTAACTGTGGATATGAATATATTACCCTTAGGATCCTACGATGTGCTACTAGGAATGGATTAGTTGGAAAAGCATTGGACATTGATGGGTTGTAAGGAAAAATTTATATGCAATATAGTGCAAGATGGTACTTGTAAGGAGATTCAAGGAATAAAGAAACCCCTACATGTGCGTCCTATTACAGCCTCTCAAATGAGTAAGTGCACGAGGAAGGGATGTCAGATATACGCCATTCAAGTGGGTTTTACTAATTCCAAAGAAAAGACTCTAATGATGGAAAACATTCCGTTAGTACAAGATTTTATGGATGTGTTTCAAGAGGAAGTACCAGGTTTTCCACCTAGAAGGGACATTGATTTTACTATAGAGTTAATGCTTGGAGCATCACCGATTTCAAGGGCATCGTACCAAATGAGCGTACCAAAATTGACCGAGCTAAAGATGCAGCTACAAGAAATGTTGGATAAAGGGTATATCTGACCAATTTTATCCCCTTGGGGAGCACCAGAGTGATATTTGTAAAGAAGAAGGATGGAACCAAGCAAATGTGCATGGAATATCGACAACTCAATATGTTGACTGTCAAAAATAAATACGCTCTACCGCAGATTGATGATATGTTTGATCAGATGAAGGGAGCTACTATATTTTCAAAGATAGACCTAAGGTTGAGACACCACCAGATCCAGATAAAATACGAAGACATATACAAAACTTCTTTCCATACCAGATATGGGCACTACAAGTTTGTGGTGTTACCATTTGGATTGACTAATGCACCAACAACATTTATGAGGCTGATACATGGTATATTTCACCCTTTTCTGGAAAATTTTGTGTTGATGTTTATTGATGACATCTTAATTTATTCCAAGAATGCGGAGGAGCACAAAGAGTACAGATAGTGCTGGTGTTAGTATGAGTCTTAATCGCAAGTATATGAAAAAGGCTCACTTTAGCCGTGCATAACAAATAACCCTAACAACAAATATGGGTGTCAATATCTTTAGCTCTGCAATTAGTTGACCAAGATAAATGCTGCAAAATCTAGATCTAAGCATTAAAAGACATTAAGCAGTAAATAAAAGCAAGAGTTGCTCCATGCATTCAATAGACAAGACAAGATTGTTTTAAAGAAGTTTTGTGTTTTTTGACACGTGGGAAGGGAACATAGAAAGATGTTACCAGTCCCCCTCAATGGGATGGGTTCTTGTAAGTCCTCAGCACTTCAGATCTAAAATATCTCTCTCTTGATGGTGTAGAAAACCCAAACAAAAATGGAACTCAAAGGGATCTCATAAGAAAAATGGTAGCAAAATATCACAATGATGCTGGATCAAAGTCAAAAAAAAATTATAGATCTAGAGTGATCTTTAGGCAACAAAAGGTAGTGAGTGAATGGACAAACCCTTCTATTTATAACAAAATATTAAGTTAGTCTAGATATTGGTGCATAGTTAAAATATTGTTGACCAAATCAAGATCCAACTTTTATGGAATATTTTCTTATATTTGTTGGAGGGAAAAAGAATTTGACTTGGGTCAAATCCCTTTATTTTTAAATAATAAATAGATACATGATTTATTTATTATTTTAAGGATGTGGTTAAGTAATAATCAAATAAATAATGATTTATTTAATTATTTATGAATTATTTAGTCAAATTTAACACAGAATATTATTTAAATAAGGTTTAAATAAACAAATTGTTTCACCTAATGATAACCTATTTTGATCATGGTGATGACAAGAGTAAGGGTGGAGAGTGCGAGCAGACCCTGGTTAGGTTTTGTCGAGGGATTTCGCAGTGCAGTCTGAACTCTAGTACTGACAATGGCAGGGAGAAGAGCCTTGCTCCAAGATCTGCGGCAAAGAGGGCTAGCTATGGCCCAACGAATGGGGAGGCCGGGGGCCCCAGGGGCCCTTACCTTTAAAAAGGTCATGATTGACAAGGGCAAACGGCCGATGGAGGGTGTAAGAATTTTAGGCTCTGCATCTGCAGTAAATAGGACAAAGGAGAGTAGAAATATCATGGAAACCAACCCCCCAACTAGCCAAAAGGTATGACAACGGTACAAGATTATGTTAACTCGCATCCCTTGCAGGAAACAAACCCTCCCAAAGAGGAATCTGCAACCCAGGAAAATGAAGCAAATGGCAACCTTGATCTAAGCAGATTGGCTTAGAAAGGGTTAACTGACGATGAGATCCAACAGAAAAACCAAGGCCAGTGCAAGCCGAAGACCAAGGAAAGTCTCAAGCTGGTCATCAATGACCCGAATATGCAAGCCTATAGGGATCACATGACCATTCATGTAGTGATTTGCAAATTCATGGGCTTTTGGCCCAGTGAAAAAGCCCTTTGTCAATGGATCAAGCAAGTCTGGAAGTCGAGATGGGATGTGTGGTTACACCTGGGAGCCAAGGGTTTCTTCACGGTGGTTTTTGCTAATCTGGAAAACAAGGACCAAATCTTTGAGGGAGGACCTTATTTTTATGCCTCAGTTGGTCTCTATATGATGCCCTGCAAACCCAACTTCGCCCCGGAGCAGGAGACATTCACACAGGTCCTAGTATGGATTCGTTTGTTCTCCCTACCAATTGGCTATTGGAGACCGGCAGCACTGGAGCAGATTGGCAACACTCTGGGAACCTTTGTTCGAGCTTCTAAAGCCAATGTCCAAAAAAGGTACACTTCATATGCTCGCATCTGTGTTGAAATGGATGTATCTAGGGCTCTCCATGAGGGTTTGTGGTTGGAATATATGGATGAGGTCTATTTTCAAACTATAGATTATGAGAAAATACCCTTCGGATGCCGACAATAACATGAAAATGGCCATTTAATTCGAGAGTGCCCTCAGAAAAAAATTGCTGAGAAAGCCAAGGAGAAAACCAATTTGGTTTCGGATGGTTTTATTCGACCTACTAGTAAACACCGAGCCAACCACAAAACCCCACCAAAAGAAAATGATCAGTTCACTGGAACACTAAACACCTTTGAGGTGCTTGAATAAGATCCTCAATCGGAAAATCCAGCTCAGATACCAGCCGTTGAGCAGGAAACCAATGGAGTAGCAGAGCAACTCACCCAACCAAGGAAGCCGATCACAACTCATGAACTGATCTTAGAGGCCACCTATGAAAAATATGAGGAGGGAGACGAGGAAATGGACCTAAGTGAAATTGGCACAAAGGATCAAGAATTAGGGGATATCCTTGAAAAAGAAGGGCTATATCTCAATTCCATAGTTGAGCAATGGAAACAGAAAGGAATTGACCAAATACCGGAGGAAGAAATTAATAGGGTCAACTATCTATTCCTCACAAGACATAATACAGTATTAAAATGTTTGAAACGAGGTCGAGGGGAAATCAAAGGCCTGGGTGTTAAGGCACAGAATCTC
This sequence comes from Pinus albicaulis, assembly GCA_034641835.2. Lineage (NCBI taxonomy): Eukaryota > Viridiplantae > Streptophyta > Pinopsida > Pinales > Pinaceae > Pinus > Pinus albicaulis. The sequence continues at coordinate 1,018,774,530 of CM076583.1, forward strand.
CACCACACGCAAGCCAATCTCAAGCATAGAAAGAAAAGGGGTAGAAGGATGCACTTCATGAACTGGGTCAGATGCTGATTAACTCAGGTAAGATGAAATCCCTTGAGGCTTTCTCTTTCTTATCCTAAAAACTGTTTAAATATGAAAGTCCTCTCATGGAATGCAAGAGGGCTAGGTAGCCTAAGAAAACATAGGCTCCTAAAAAAGAAAGTCACTCAAGAAAAACCAGACTTGGTTTTCCTCCAAGAAACCAAATTTTCTCAACAAAAGATAGAAGAACTAGGCAAACACCTAGGAAAACACCTGGAGCACCTAGCAGTGGAAGGAAATGGTACTGGTGGAGGTATAGCCATTTTCTGGACTCCTGGAACCCTTCATCTCCTCAATGCCGAAGCAGCCAAGTCCTTCCTATCCCTTGAGATGTAGATCATAGGGGAAAAAGGTACCTTTCTGTTCACTAATATATACAGTCCTCAGTGACTGGACGAAAAGATATTGCTGCTGGAAGATCTCACCAAGTTACATCATAGACACCCCAACTCCAAAGCCATCTATGGGGGGGATTTCAATATGATAACTTCTCTCGAGGAAAAGAAAGGAGGTCTACGTTCACTTAATAGTGATGCCAGGGCCTTCAATTCTTTCATCAGATCTGTCAACCTGGTGGATATTCCCCCTCAAAATGGCATCTTTACCTAGACCAACAAAAGAGGGGGAGATAGACATATTGCTTCTAGGCTCGACAGCTTTCTAGTCTCTGATAGCATTCTTTTGGAGGGGGTCACTATTGATTCTGATATCCTCCCCTCTGGGGGCTCAGATCACTGGCCCATCACACTGAATGCCTCCATCCTGGGAAAACCCAAAAATAGGCCTTTTCGCTTTGAAAGATTTTGGCTCACTCACCAGGATTTCTCTGCCAATATTAAGAAGTGGTGGAAGGACCCCCTTGATGTAGGAGGAACGAAGATGTTCAGGCTCCAAGACCGACTAAAATATATAAAAACCAAGCTGAAAACTGGGAATCACAAAGTATTTGGTGACATATTTGAGGACAAACAAAACCTGGAGAAACAAATGGAAGCCATTCACAACAGTTGGATTCAAGGAACCATCTCTCAGGACTAAATTGATATAGAGAAGGAACTGATGCAAAAATGGAATGAAAGGTGTAGTCAGGAAGAAATCTTATGGAAACAGAAATCTCGCATTCAGTGGCTAAAAGAAGGTGAGAGAAACACAAAATTTTCCCATAGATCTGCCATGGATTACAGATGTAATAATAAGATCACCAGGATTAAGGATGAGCACGGGAATGTCTTCCATTCACACCAAGATATCACCTCCATTCTCAGAAATCATTTCAAACTCATTGCAACAGAACCAGACTCTGACAGACAGGAGGCCATTAGTGAAGTTACCTTATCCATCCCTAAGTTCATAACAGAAGAACAAAACAAGTCTTTGGACTGGCCAGTCTCCCTTATGGAGGTGGAAGAGGTAGTTAAAGAGATGGCAAATGGGAAAGCCCCAGGCCCAGATGGTTTCACTATTGATTTTTTTAAAGCTTGTTGGGATGTGGTTAAGAAGGATATTTGGGAGGTGGTTGAGGACTCTAGACTCTCCTCCTCCATTCTCAAATCCCTAAATTCCACCTTTATAGCTCTCATTCCCAAGGAAGAGGGGGCTTTTACTCCATCCAAATTCAGGCCCAGAGTGCTCTATAATGTATTGTACAAGATTATATCAAAGGTCATGGCCAATAGATTAAAGCCCATACTTCCTCTGATAATATCTGAAGAGCAATCAGGCTATGTGGAGGGAAGGAAAATTATGGAAAATGTCCTTCTTGCTCACAAAATGATCCATACTCTGCAATCCCAAAGGAAGGTTGGCATGATCATACAACTGGACCTCTCAAAAGCTTATGACAAGGTCAGTTGGAGTTATCTAGAAGTTGTGCTTGGTGCTTTCGGTTTCAGTCCAAGATGGATTGCGTAGATCCTAGCTATGGTAAAATCTCCTAGCTACTCCATTCTAGTTAATGGAACCCCATCGGAGCCCTTCTTTCCCTCAAGGGGAATTCAGCAAGGGGATCCCATCTGACCATTCCTCTTTGTTATACTTATGGAAGGTCTCAGTCAAATCATCAGATCGGCCAAGGAAAATAACATTATTAAAGGTCTCCAGCCCATGGGAAATATCCTGGCAACTACTCATCAACAGTTTGTTAATGACACTATGCTGCATGGCACCCCCACTGTGAAGGAAGCCAAAGGATTCAAATCTCTCTTAAACTTGTTCAGTCTAGCCTCTGGTATGGACCTTAACTTTGATAAGTCCTTTATTTTCTTCTTTAATACACACTTATCAATTTAGAAGCATTTGACTGATATCCTAGGTTTCAAAAGAAGAAATTTACCCTCCAAATATCTGGGCATACCCCTAACGGACAGGCCATGGCAAAGGCTTCACTAGGAAAAACTACTATCCAGGCTAGAGGATAGGTGTAATCATTGGACCAATCGAGTCCTCAATTTGGCTGGCAGATTAGTTATGAAAAATGCAATCCTCCAAGCCATCCCCCATTACATGCTCTTGATTCTTCCAGCTCCTAAAGGAGTCTTTCAGAAGATAAGATGCATTCAACGGAACTTTCTATGGTCCAGAAATTTGGAAAAACCAAAGTGGGCACTGGTGGCATGGGATCAACTATGCAAACCTAATAGCCTCAGAGGTCTAGGGCTATAGGATCCAGGGTCGGTCAACAGGGCTTGCGGAGCAAAATTCTAGTGGAGATGGCTCTCGGAGCCTCACATTCCTTGGGTGAGAACATGGAAAGCCAAATATGCAGAGAAATGGAAAAGGCTAATAAGAGCCACACAGGGGCAGGATATTCTACGCTAGGGAAAGGTCAATGGGGGAACCTTTAATCTCAAAGAAGCTCGAACTTACATAGAAAACAGGGACAGTGAGTACAAGGTAGCCTGGTTCAACAATGTTTGGGATAGAAATCTGTGGCTAAAGATTAAAACGTTTCTATGGCTCCTTATGAAATGGAAGATTCTAACTTGGGAAAATCTAGTGAAAAGAGGGTTCAGTAGACCATATCGATTCCCCTTTTGTAAGGAGAAGGAGGAGACGATGAACCACTTTCTCAATGAATGTGTTTGGACCGACAACCTTTGGGACTGGATAAAAATCATATTCAAGCAAACTGACCGAACCAGAAGTTCCATTCATGATACTCTTACCAATTGGTGACTAAATTATTCCAACAGTAGCATGGTTAATAATTTATGGATGCCGAGCCTTGGTTTCCTGGTCTGGATGGTTTGGAAAGAAAGGAATAATCGCATATTTCAGAAGCAGGGCGCTTGGCAGCTTGATGATTTAAAAACTATCATTATGCAGGGTTTAAAGGAAATGGTTCTTACCTACTACTAGACCGAGAAGGCAGACTCTTTATCTCCAAATGACATCTGAATCCTGGCGATGTTTGGCATTTCTGGATCGGTGGAGCTCTCTGCGCAGGAAACCCACCTTCGGCCTACTCCATCTCCTGCAATCTGGCAAGCTCCTTCCCCAGGCTATTGCAAGCTAAACTTTGATGGGGCATCAAGAGGCAACCCAGGGCCTGCTGGGCTGGGAGGGGTCCTGCGCGATGAGAAGGGAGAAATTCTTCATATCTTTTGCAAGGAATTGGGCGAGGCCACGAATAATGAAGCTTAATTTGCTGCTTTGGAGCAAGGGCTTCGAGTCCTAATTCGGCTCGGTAAAGGCTTGGCCATAGTAGAGGGCGACTCCCAGATCGACATCACTGCCATCCGGAAGTTACAAAATGGGACGAAGCCCAACAAGGCCACTAATCATTGGTTCCTAGCTGCTATGATGAATCTAATTGCGCAACACCTAACATCTCTAAGTGGCATTATCCTTCAGGCTGTGCACAAAAAAGCTAATGCGCTAGCCGATCATCTTGCTAACTATGCATTTGATCACCCAGAAGAAATCCATGACATGTGCTGGAAGGATTTAATGCAAGGTGAGCTTCGGGATCAGTGTGACATCATTTCAAGTAAAGACATCACTGTAGGCACAACTGCGGAGGACAGTTGGTAGTGTATCAATCATGAATAGCTTATGGAGATACCCAATTTGGTTAATTAAGTTAGGTGGCATAGCCCAGAAAGGTCATAGGGAATGTCTTTGGAATTGCGGCCCATCGTTTGAAAGGACAGATGCAAGTACAACCGTTCCTTATGGCGGTTAATATGGAGCCTTCGAGCATGTGAAACGATCACCCTTGAGAAGGAGATCTCTGATCGTTGCTCCGACATTGGTGGTTGGTTCAGCCAGCAAGTTGCCGAGCATTATGATATTAAATGGCTTTCAACTGGCTTATCATCCCCCCCTATAACCCAAAATTCTATTTATTGGAGAAATTTATCTCCCCTTCTCATTCCCGACCAAGCTTTGAGGTGTCTATGCTTTGAGTTGAAGCTTGTTTATTTGGTTTTGGGCAAGCTCGCAGTTCTCTTATGTCTGCAATTAATGACGGATCATAACCTCCGCAGTGTCAAGGCTTCGCAAGCCCTTAAGTGAGCCAAGGACTGCTATGAGACCTCTGTCTCCAAGAGAGGAAAGCAAAAGATTGGCCTGCTTCAGGAGGAGGTGGATAGGTCTCGAACCCAGGTGGATAACAGTGCTATCAGCGAGGAGGTAGATTGGCTGGTCGACCCGGGAATTCCATCCACACAGACCACCCAATTTCTACAGACCCAGGCAGTTGCTTGGCAGATGAAAATAATGCTTGCAAAGTCCATATAAATGCAGGGAGTGGCTATCAAGGAGACCTTCGCTACAACATCCATGGCCTCTGCCAAAAACACAACGAGAATGGATAGGCTCGAGATTTCCCTCAATTCTCTAACAAAAGAGCTTCACATGCAGGCCAGGGCCCTATATAACTTTGTTCGCCGCTTTTACCTATATCTTCACCACATCCTCAACATTTCAATTGAAATCTCGGCTGATGAATTGCACAGCAGAATAATTCAGCTCTTCAAGCCGCGGATCCAGTCGAAGGGTGACGAGGAGGCTAGTCCAAGCGCTGCTGGTCAATCTGGTGCTTCCAACCCAATTCCATGATGTCTGCTTTCTCTATATGGTTCATTTCCTATCTGTTAATAGTTTTTAAACAGTATGTACACGGCCGTTATTTTTGCATTAGTAGGCTCTATTTTGTCAGTTCCTTTTCCACCATAGGAAACCCTGTGTGGTTGGCCTGGGGGCTATTTTCTTTGGTTTATTCCTTCTGCAGGATCGAGGTTTAGAGCTAGACTTTCTATGAGCATGCAGATGAACAGGCCTGGGAACCTCTATGGTCTTCCAAAGGTTTCAGGCCATTTTGTATACATATGTAACCTCAGTTTCTTTGTTTAATACATTACTGTTGACTTACAAAAAAAAATGTTTAAATAATTATTCCTCTAAAATAATAAGATAAATAATAATTTATCTAATTAATTTTCCCATTTTGGGTTAAATATGACTAGGAATACTAATTAAGCTGTTGTTTAACTAATTATTCCTTGAGGAAAACCGAAAAAATGTGGATTTATTTAATATTTCCTCATGGGGTTTCCTATTTAGACCATAACCAACTTAATAAATGTGGTTTATTAAGTTATTTTTCATAGTGAAAGCAATTTTACTTAGGGTAAAATTGGTCTTACATAGTGTACTTAGGTCCATCTATTAGTAACATGCTAAATGACCAAAAAATGGTGTAACAGATTTCCCCCCAGCGTGTGAGCATTAGGGGCTAATCGTATCACTGAAGTACGTTGTAAGAACTCAATCATTAGACACCGAAGGGGAAGTGAGAGAGAGAGAAATATAAGGTAGACCAAAGTGCGAGAGGGCTATACCCCGAGGAGGGGAGACTTACAGGTGCAACAAGTCTCTTTTATGAGTGAGTACCTATGCTATAGGCGGTGGGGGAGGCATACCTATGCCCTCCGAGAAAAAGTACGAAGAATAATGTGTCCATTAAACAAGGGACTGAACAATATAGTACATGTTGGCATAAACATGAGCCAGGTAAAAACATGATAATGAATCCCACATACATACTGTGCCTGGGATAACAGCCAGGAATTATAAAATTATATTTGAGTACATGAGATATAAGTACAACCAAAGTTTCCCTGTAAACAGGAAAGGGCTCTGAAAATCTGACTGATACATGCAAATTGAAAGGCGTTGCAAGCAACTAAGGCGGACACCATCAAATCTATGGAGCTACATCGAAGGTTGTACTGAAGAGGTCATCCGGGCATGTGAGGGGCTACCTGAAGGGCCACCCCCTCATGAGGTCTGAAAACATCTCACACACACCCAAGAATCACCGTATAATATTTCGCATCACCGAACCATCAAGTATACGGATCTCAATCATGCTGAAAGGAGATGGAGCTGAGAAATAATCAATTCAAAGGACAATAAGGAGTCCCTTTTCCTGATCTGAGGTACCAAACAAGAGTGGAAGCTAGAACCAAGGTACACCACCCTCTAGACCTGTCCTTTGGAATGAATGAGCTGATGTCGACAGAAGGAGGTCCACCATAGATGAGGCAATAAGGAATCCTCAACTAATACATGAGAGAAAATAGTAGAGTGACTGACAGATTGACACCATGGATGATGATGAAATGGGGGGTACTAAGTAGCAGACAGACGAATTCCCTTGTTAGAGCATAAATGGCATGTATGACCTGGCAGCGATTGACAAAATATCATACGGGATAGGGGACAGTAGGACTGAAGGCCATAATGTGCGACACGAGAGAGGAACTAAGCAATGAAGGATGGAGGACTATAACGGGATACAAAGGGACTCGAGATAGACTCCATGGATGCGATGATGACTCAACTCAGATGCTCTAAACAAGGGCGACTCAATGATGTTGGCACAAAGAAAAGGTCCAATGGGGACCATAAACATCAAGACAAGATACTACTGACAAAATCAACATGAGCATGGACAAGTATGGGGGCAAAGTGGTGCCCCAAGTACAAGTGCTGCAAGTGAGGAAATTTGATTTTGAGGAGTGGTGAAGTGACCCTTATTGGACAAAATGTGTCCTAGTTAAGTATCAAATCACGAAAAATTAACAGATACCCATTTGAGGGCTCATTGAGGACTTTCCAATGGTACAGACGGTTTGTCAAACTGAGTTATGGTTTGGCCGCAGTAGGCAAAAAACAAATCAGGTTTTTTTCTTTTAATAAGGCACGTTTCCTCCAAATTCACTCATTTTCAAGTGGAGCTATGGTGAATGTAGAGAGGAGAGAAGGCCCTAAATCTTGCGACAATCGTAGTAGACAAACTGACTGTTGGAATTGAGATCCTTCAGTTGCAGGTAAGAGGCCTAACCTTACTCTTTTATTTCAGTGGATTGAAAGCTTAGTTTAGGTTCCCAAAGATTAGAAGCAAACCCCTGCTCCTCTTCACGGCCAGGTTGCACTTTTTGGGGCAAAAACTACAACCTGGGTAGCAGGTTTTGGGCAGAAAATTGTGACCTATCCCATGATTAGGCCTGAAAAGTGTGACCTGATAGAGAGGGGTTTTGTTCTACTGTTTTTTGGCTAGGAACTAGGTTTTTATGTTGGGATATAGTATTTCCTATCTGTACACTGACAAATATGATGGTTTTGTGAAGATATGGCAGAATTACATATCAACTAGAGAGAGAGAGACTTGGGCACATTACGGTCGGAGATCCAAGAGGATCAAGGTGTCCACAGTGCATTGGCAAGGTTTGGGGTTCTGAGGTTTGTGGAGAACCCTCTTATGAGAGCTCGAGAGCCTTTGTTGACCCGGATTGTTAGTTATTGGGATCAAGACCATGAGGTCTTTATAGTGCAGGGGCACCAGATCGAGTCGATAGTCTAGGATATATATTTTCTGACTGGTCTCCTACCGCTTGGGATGGTCGAGAATACTCAACCAGTGTTACCACGAGGGCAGAACATTATGGAGTTTGTAGAATGCCATTGTCAACCAGGTTTCCATGTCAAGGGGACACAGATACCCATCGGGGATCTAGAGAGGTTAGAGACCCGTGCTGTGGCCACAACGGTGCTACGGATCTTAAGAAACCAGGCACTCCACCACATCACTGGAGGGAAGATGATGCTTGTGGAGAGTGTGTTGAGTGGGACCTACTATGCGTGGGCCGAGATGATGCTGTCGTCACTGAAACAATAGTTGTCGCTATGCAAGCAGCAAGTGAACCATGAATTTTCATATGGTACAGTGTTGCGCTCGCATACATCTCTAGGATGGAGGCCCGGGGGAGCCCAGGATGCGTCGGTGGGGGCGACTACTGTATAGAGGAGGAGGTGGGGTGGTCAGATGGGTGTTCCGACCTGACTTCTTTGCTCATTGGGATATGATGCCATTGTACATAGATGACTATCCCTATACTGGGATGAGTTATCATGGGGACCCGGATTTGCCACTACTGCCTGGTTGAGTATGGGGGCCTGATGGTAAGTGACAAATTGCTAATATTTTATGTGCATTGTAAAGTTTTAGAACATTGTATATGGTACTGATTCTTCCACTTTTGGTATGCATATATAGCACCAGTAAAACCGACCGGGTATATGGTATGTCCTATAGTATCAGGAACTGCCAGACCTACTGGATTGAGAGTACCACAAAATGAGGATGCAGCAACCCTCCTACAGGAAATTCGTCGTAGATGTGAGAGGCTTCTGACCGGTGTTTTAGAGCGCGACTGGCAAGACTTGGATGACCAATACATAGATCCATGTATTGATTTACCCTCGGAGTGGCAAGGAGTCATGCGGCACATGACGATGACCGAACAGGGGATGCACGAACTACGAGCTGCAGGAGCAGAGCCATTGGCTCGGGATCCTCCAGATAGTGATTAGTGTGCAGGGGTAGATGGTGCCCCCAATTTTGAGTTTTTGTAACATACTATGGGCATGTCATATGTATCAGAGTGAATGGACTCTTAAACATTTTATATGACACATATTATGGATATGCATCGTTTGATGGTTTTTTATGTTATTGTCTTGTGTTAAATGCATGTTCTAAATGCTAATCTAGAATGTTGTTTGCAATGCTATCTACATATTGATTTTTTCCTCTAGGTACATGACTGAATGTAATGATTTCAAATTCACACATCAAAAGCTTCACTCGTAAATATCTTCTAAAAAGGATAGGATTACGCACACGATATACACCATTCAATTGCATGACAAGAAGCAGGGAATCTAAATGAACATGAAGGTGGAGGATGCGATGGGAAAGGGAATCAGCTAATAAACCTCGCACTGCATCATATTCGGCCTGATTATTTGTGGCAGTACCAATGCATACACCATTCAAGAGAACAAGCGAATGAAAGGGGGTGAGAATGGCCCAACCTACCAAGGCTAGATTCTGGGAGTAGCAACTTGCACCATCGACATAACCGATATAAGTTGTGGATGGGAGGTCCATCTGAAAGGTGCCACAAGACAAAAAATGGGAGGATGATGAACAATGCTGGCAACCTAAGAACAAAGTAGTAATTGAACAAACACTGCGAGAGGGAGTGAGCTGGGTAAGATGTATACTAGTCACATGCTGATGGTTAGGTGGTGTGTGGGAGCTACCAGAGGTGTAGATTGGGCTCAGGCTGCGAAAGTCACCATAGACATGGATGGTGCCATCCCACTTATGGGCGGGAAAGATGAAGTCAGTGGTGGACAAGGCTTCCATGATGTCGTCATCAAAATAGAATATGTAGTGACTGGAGGAAGGGAGACCACATGACACGACGAAGCGACCTGACTCATCATCATGAGAAGAAAGGTTCACATGCGCATCATCACGAGGGATGACGGAAGAACAAGTAGATAAGGGATCCACTGATGTTAAGCCCAGGGTGATCACTGAAGGGAGGTCGAGTGAAATAGAAGGGGAAGTCTTAGAGGGAGTTTCCACCGAGGGTCTCATGGATGATGATAGGTAGAGGATGGTGGCCGCAGGATCTGTCATCTCGATATCAAGAGGGGGAATGTCAATGGGAGCAGGTAAATCCTCAAGCTGGCCTGAAACATACTGCACAAGGACATGAGAGGGAGACTGGTTCTGCTCAATCTTATACTCCCGAACTACCTCCAAAGAGGCGCGGTAATGCGTGAGGCCAGGACAGTGGTGGGAATAATTGCCATGGAGATCACACAAAGCACAAGGTTGGTTGGTGTGAATAGTCTTGGGGTTCTTGGCTGCAATCGAGGAAGAAACAGAGGCTTTAGGGACCATAGACTCAGGGAACACAACACTAACCATGGGCTTGATACGAGGCAACTCAGGACATGTATTGGTGGCATGACCAATGAAATCACACAAAGCACAAGGCTTTGGAGGTGGAGGAGGAGTAGGGTCAATCGGGGCAACCTTGTCTTTCGATGCCCTCTTATGAGCTTTTCCCTTTTTACCTGAAGCTGTTGCAACAGGAGAAGGTTCTTGTTGAGGTGGCTGAGGCACTACAGCAATGGGAGAAGTCATGAGGAGTGGTTGAACTGGGGTCAAAGAAAGATAAGGTTTGGGTTAACCAGGTGGGGTAGTGGCTGGGGGATCGAGGTACCAGACAGGAATCCCCAGGGTCAGGTTAGGAAGAGATAGGGTAGCCATGACAGGTACGAGAACACTCCAGGAGGGGGAGCTAGGAACGATATCTAATTGGAGGGGTAATGGCCAGGCGAGATGGCTCCGAGATGGTTAAGGCCTGGAGGAACTATCCCAGGAGGGTAGAGAGGCTCATGGATACCAGCTGTAGGTGAAGGGCCAGGAGGAGGGGGTCTAGAAGGCTAAATCGAAGGGCTAGGAGTAGGTTGTGAAGGGCGAGGCTGCTGACTAGCCGAAGCGGGCTGCTTGAGATAAGCCCAAGACGATTACATTATGCAAACATTCGATGAGCTGGCATCAAAGAAAAGATGAGGAAGACCAGGGAATGTACCAAGAAAAGAGGAGTCTTTGTAGACTCCGGGTGAGACACTGGTCAAGGGGTCGACTATTTTCTTATTGGCCACCGAAGATATGATGGACTCAGGGGAGGTCTGAGACTTCGATTCGTAATATTTCAACTCGTCGATGGTGACTATCTTTCCATTATGGGGAAAGGACATCTTGCAGTGGACCACCGAAGATACAACAGACATTTCATAGGTGTAGCTACGACCCAATAGAATGTTATAATCTAAGGGGGCATCAATGACTTCTACGTCAGCGCAAACAGTCTTGCTCACAAGAGTAATAGGAAAATTGTGGAACATGCCAATGGGCTTGGAGGAGTGGTCATCCCACGCTCAGAGGGTGATAGTTGAGGGGTCCTACTCAGGTGATCCGAGCTGCTTCCAAATCGAAGCAGACATCACACAGCTGGATGCCCCCTCATCAATGATATAATGGGAAACGTTGGCATTCTGGATCTTGACTGGGATTTGGAAGGTGATGAAAGTAGCAAGAGGAGGATGTTTTGATCAGTCAACATAGAAAATGATCAATCGATCATCTAAAGGATCTACAATTCCTATAATAGATAATAGATATTTTCATTGTTAAGGGCACGACTGGAGGAGTTCTAGTGTTGAGATGGCAGCAGGATATTGCGCCAAATCATCTACTATGCTATACAAATGGGAAAATTTGTCAGAATAAGCTTTTCATTGTAATTATCCCTTAGGGATATTGGTATGAACCTCTGCCTTAGGCTGAGGGATCTGCAAAGGACCATCAGGTGTTGAAAGAGGCTCTTTAGAACCTGAAGAAGGGGGCTCAGGGACAAACGTAGCGTGAGGCTTTTTGTAATAATAGGACCGAGTCTAAAGGTTGAGGTCAACGATTATAGGTTATTCAGAGTTCATCACGAGAATCTGGTAATTGGAGGCACCATATGGAGGAGGTTGAGTGGCTTCCTGACCTTCAGGTGGTTGGGTAGCCACAAATCCTTACTGAGGGAAAGGATTAGTAAACACAGTCGGCTGACTAGGTGCAACATTGGGAGGGGCGGAAGGGGAGGTTTTATGTCCTTGTGATGGTGCTTGAGACTCCCACATCTTCCACATATGTGGAAAAAGAGGACAATCGTGCGTGTAATGACCATAAACACCACAACAAGAACAAGGCTTATTCGTACAAACAGGCCTGTCCTGCTTGGGCTGAGTGCCCTGTTGCTGGTTAGCAGTGTTAGGTGCATTATTTTGAGGATTGGGTCAAAGATTACTAGGGGAAGATTTATTTTGAATGCATTTCTTCTTTTTGGAGGGAGGAGGATTAGTCGCGCCATGCTGTGCATACACCTGCCATTGAGGGGGCGGTGGCTGCTTTTGTAGGGGTTGAGAAGGCAAGGGAGTCAGAGGTCCTAATGATTTAGGAGCTCGAGCACTAGGCTACAGATACAGATAATAAGGAGGTGGAGTAACATTGTGGTAAACAGGTTGGGAAAAAGGAGGAGGCATGCCGTATCTTGGATACATGCTACTGGGAGGGGGAAAAGTGTTGGAGGTGTTGGCCCCTCCCTGAGGGAAGCCATAGCCCATGGGAGGCTGAGTGTATGGATGAGAAAGAGCTCCAATGATACCGTTAGTGGCATGAGATGCCCTCGGTGCATTGGCACCACTAGGTCTAGGAAGATCGGGTAAGACGGTATAAACATAACCCGACTGAGTGTATATCAGGTTATATTTTAACGCAATCTGGAGAGTAGCTTCTTTGGTTTGAGGGAAATGCGATGCAACATCTTTTCCTATAGCAGGCAAAAGGGATCTAAGGAACTAGTCCATGTAGACATGGTCTTCGAAGGTAGGGGCTTGACATAGGCTATTTATTCTCCACCATTCCTGGACATGATTGGATAGGCAGGTCGCAGACGATTGACGGAAAGAAGTCAAAAATTTGGTACTAGTCTCATAATGAAGGGGAAGCTGGAAATAAGACAGAAAAGCCTAGGCAAGAGTCACAAAGGTGGTATGAGAGGATGAGGCCTAATCAACATACCACTTAGAAGCTTCACCAGTAAGCATACATTGGAACAATCGAAGATGGACAAAGTCATCAGTAATGGATTTAGACGAACACCACATGTGGAAAGATCGAACATGATTTGTAGGATCTTCTCAAGCAAGACCTTCAAACTTGGGGATATCAGAAGGGAGCTTGGTTGGCATAGCAGGCCAACAAGCATCATAGCATATAGGGTCATTGATCAACTAGTTAAAATTGAGAAGGCTGAGGCCTACCATATAGGGGAGCAAGGGAGAAGCCGAGGTAGTTCCTATTGCGGTCCCACTAGTAGTATTCCCAACATTAGGGCTAGGGCTACCACCAGCGTTAGGTCCTGAACCAGACATGGTGAAGGTGACAGGGGGAGAACTAGGGGTGGAACTAGAAGGGGAACCCAATGAACTAGAAGAAGAGTCAGAGTGCGGACTCGGTGGAGGCCTAACTCGAATCCTACATGGAGGAGTAAGTCTTCCTACCGGAAACTGAGGGTGAAGGCCAAGAAGTCTCCAGGATAAACACCTTGGTGGAGCAATGATGAAGGCACAAACATGGATCAAAGGGAAGAGAGAACAAAAATGGCGAAGAGGTGTAGGATCAACTGATTACAATGTCGAAACAAGGGCAGAGAGTTGCAGGATCAATTGATTTTAATGTTTAAAGTATTTTCTTGGCGGTGTTAACCAAGGTCTTCTTCACTTAGGGTGTGTGTGTTAAGTGTGTAAATTTTAATTTTTAAACCCAGAAGTTTGTAGAGAAAAAGAAAAAATTATGTTGTATAACTGTAAATAACCCTGCAAATAACAGTATATGAAACTGAAATAACAGAAAGTAAATAGCTAATTATGCATTAATCTAAACCCAAGGAGGCGGGCCTCTTAACAAGTAGTCTGTAGGTGGAAAACATCTAGTCAAAACACACCAAAATAGCCAATATATATAAGGTCAAGAGGGACATAGATCTAAAGGTTAGATCTGCTAGAAATAGCTGTAGAAAAACAACAAAAAATCAGAGGAAATATTGTTGTAAATAAGGTGGCGAAAGCCTATAACCTGGAGATAAGCAGAGGGGAACCTAGAGGAAAACCCAAAAAAAACTAAAAGGAAGTGTTTTGGATGGATAAATAGCCAATATGAAGTGGATCTAAAGGTAAGGGATCAGATCTGAAAATGGTTGAACACTCTGAAATTTCAAACAACCTCCAACAACTAAAACTCTTCCACAAATGGTGGAGGGCACTTAAGCCTTAGGGGGCTAGGTTCCCACTTTGATGAGCAGTAATGCACGTTGCTGCCTGAAATGAGCAGAGATGGAGGTCGACAACCCCGAACATAGCGTACAAACCCAAAAAAATCTCAAAAAAATTCCCGCAAAAAGTCTAGGTCATAGTTTTTGACCTGTTTTTTGCAGAGGTCGCAGTTTTTGGCCTGTTTTCTACACCCTGGAGGTTCAGGTTGTAGGTTTTGGCCCAAAAGGTGTGACCTGCACTTCCGAAACTCTCAGGAGCAGGTTTTAGAAAATTTTGTTGTCTCTGTTGTGGCTGATGTCTGTCACCCACGCAATAGGTCCGAAAACACACAGAAGTTAGAATTTTCAATGTTTTGGGGTTTTATAGGTTAAAAACAACATCAAGAAAAGAGGGTTTTATAAGTTAAAAACAACATCAAGAAAAGAAAAACAAGAAGTTGAAGATAAATCCTAGGGTTTGAAGCAACTGGATATGCAGGGATCTGAAAAACGACAGAGGTTATAATCGTAAACCCTTGTGGAGTCGCCAGTTGTTAATATTAATATTAATCGCATGTGTACGAAAAAAGCTCACTTTAGTCATGCATAACAAATATCCCTAACAACAAATATGGTTGCCAATATATTTAGATCTTAAATTAGTTGATCAAGAGAAATGCTGTAAAATTTAGTGGCTCAGCTGGTTAATATAGCAAATGTTATTTGAAACAAATATCTGATATCCTATGGTTACCTTAAAATGAAAATGATTCTCGGTTCGATCCCCAGTAGAGTCGCCAGAAATGTTAGTACCCTGTAATCAGCAATATTGGCAAAATTCTGACTACAGGGAGAACATTATTTCAACCACTTTGGAATTCTAGGATCTAGCCCTCCTAAATCCGGAGAGGGATCTCTCCAATAAGTGCAAAGATGGATTTGTCTTTGAAGTTTGGGTAATGATATTAGGCTAGTTATGAAGGTAGAGGGTTTGTTTTGTTTTTGGATGGTTGAGCGTGATTACTGTTTGAGGTGGAGAGTTCTAAATGCAAAGAGTTTCAAAGGTGAGAAGTTGCAAGCAAATAGAACAAGCTTTGGCCAGGAAGATAGATAATTGCAGGTTTTAGTCCATTGGGCTATGGAGTCAAAATAAGGTTTAATTGAAGTAGCAAGAGGAAAGATTGGTCCATGGGGCAAGTCATCTATGTCTAAGGATCTCTTTAAAGTTTGATTTATGGAGTGAAATGATACAACAAGAAGGGGAATTTAAATAGAAGAAGAACAAAGAGTAGCCTAAGATCTAGTAAGTACTTCTAAACTAGCTAGCTTTTGACATACACTTAAGAAAGACATGAAAGTAAACTAGGATCTGGTAAGTACTTTTAAACTAGCCAGCCTTTGATACAATTTCAATAGAAAACATTTAAAAACAGGTGAAACACAAATGATAACAAAAAATGGTTTAAGATTTGGTAAGTACTTCTAAACTAGCCAGCTTTCAACACATTCCAAGGGAAACATTCAGACAGTATTTGTGGATAAAACTAGGAGCAGGGCACACCATATCTTCCTTATTTCATCTCTACTTAACTAATACTTAACATAAAATTTAAGAATAATATTCAGCTAAGACAATAAGACGAGGGAACGCCAGCATTCCTATGCTTAAACTGAATTAAATCATTCCCAAATAACACAGATTGGAAGAAAAAATTCAGATAAAGATTTTCAGTCAGAGAAGGGTACTGGTATACAGTAGGTCCTAACTCTATGCATGATGTTATTTATAAGAGAGGATGAACACAGTGAAAACATAAATAAAAAAATAATTCACAATGAGAAAAACATCACCGTCAACATAGACTAGGATCCCATAAACCAGCTTGTATTGATGCTTCAAACCAATTATAGCTTTAAGTCCAATGCTTTAGTTTAGCAATCAGCTACACTTCTTAGCCTAACTTATCTATCACAAGCAGAGCTCCAAGGGCCAGTGAACAATATTTAGAAGTAGAAGTCTCAAGCTCAACTACATTTCAATGTTCAACAACTAAATCAACCAACCCCTCTCTCATCTTCTACAGTAGTATTTATAGAAGAATGAGGAGGTGAGATATGATAAAAGATCTCTAAATATAATTAATGAATAATTAATGGCTTCTCGGCCTTTGGGGGGCTCAATGAAGAAGCTTACATAGGTGTCCTCTATATTAAATAATTTACATTAAGTTTTAAGCTCGGTGGGAGCTCTTCTTGACCTTTGAGGCTCTGTGTTGTGTTAAAGTAACTCTGCTGATATTTTGTCATTAAATTTATTTGCAGAATTAACTTCTCTAACTGCACTGAGGCAAATACTTGACCTTGATCAATAACTTCGGCCTCTGTTTGAATGCTTTGAGGCACAGGTGGCACTATGGTAGCTGGGAGGAATCAATTTTCCTCAGATGTGGCGGTGGAGGCTTTCTGTCTGACGAACCTTTATGATTTTTCTTTAAACTGTGTTTTAATAGGGGGATTAGGTTTTTGATAAACCATATTAGACGTAATCCCCACATATCTGTCTTCAATCTCATGTTCTAGTTTGTTCCTGTCTTCGACACTGACACTCTTTGATTTGTGCTTGATTCACTGTGTTTGTTGGTGTGTAGGGCTGCACAGGGGTCGTGTAGCATCAATGCTTCATGAATCATTGACGAAACGTGGAGTTGAAACCTGTGAATGATTCCTTTTGATGAATCAAAGGTGGGAGGATCTTAACCCTTAGCCTTTGAAATTCTCTTCAGTATAGCGGAAAAAAAACCATTTAAACCCTGCAAAATACGAACAACATTATAAAATCTTGTATATATAGGTTTAATGCTTCAAAAGGCACATGGAGAGAGCATGGCCGTTGCATGGCATCATCCAACGACCGAGACTGATTAGAGGAGGTAAAAGGAGAGGAGGAAGAAGAATTTAAATCGGAGCCGTCGATTGCACAGAGATCGATGGTTGAGACTGGAGGAGAATAAATAACATGAAGGGGTCACATTATTTAGAAAAATAAAATAAAAAGCGGAGACAAAGGTTTAAAACCTTTGTTTCGGCAAAACATGGTTGAAAAATGAGTGGGGAGCTTGAGACGAATGGAGGTCGTCAGATGAGATCATGCCACTCGATCAATGGTGGAGATTGGGTACCGACAAACCTTATGAAACATGCTCGGACTTCAAAACCTTTAATTAAGCCACACTGTATAATGTTCCTGAGTCCGCATTTGGTGATTGTGCGGGGAAACCATGGAGATCTGTTCCAATCATTTTTTGCCATGTGGATGCGGATGTGGTGTTGAGGACCACCGGCTCTTATGGGACCGTTGACTGCCGTTGTGGACGAGGGGACCGGGGCGATGGAGTGTCGGTCGTCGATCTGCAGATCATATCGACGGCAGATATGTTTTAAATAACTGCGCCGTACCACGCTTATGTCACGGGTTTCTTCAAAGCGTGATCACCATCCGATGAGCTGGCCTCAAATCGGACGACATGCATTGATATCACGCTCACTCCACATCCAAAATTTAACGCCTGAGGAAAATGGTATCACCATACCGCGCAAGGCCACGTGTCGGCCAGTGGCGCTGATCGCTGCAAAATGGAAAAAATCACCTCCCTCTCAAAAGCAGTGCGATGAATTCCGCTCGGTCTTCTTTTTAATATAATGAAAAAAAAACATTAAAACCCCAAAAAATCAAATATGCACAAAGGTTTGTGTGTCCGGCGCGTTTTATATTTGCGATTTGGTTTGGTGCCCGGATACGGGGCCACGGATGTATGGAAGATAATATGACCGGCGGTTTATGCACAGGGCTAATCGGCATCGAGCAATGTGATAAGCGCTTGGATGACTAGCGCTTGGTTCCAACACCAAGGCATATGCAGTGGAAATGGTTAAGGACCTAGCCCAAGGGGGCTTAAACCTTAACACAAAAATATGTATTTTTATGAAGTTTTTGATGTTTTTCAAAGGTTTTGTGGGTTTCGATAAGGAAAAGAAGGGGTCTTAAAACCTTATCAAAGGGGTTTTGATGAAGGGGAAAGGGGAAAAGCATGAAATGAGAGATTTTAATGGGGAATAAAGGGGTATAAATGAGGTTAGTTTTGCAAGTGGAAGGAAGGGGAAAATGGAGTTTGCAACAGTATTTTGTCTTGGAAATCAGCATGATTTCTGAGTGTAAAATGAGCACGTCAGTGAAGATTTGGACAGAGGCATGAGGCCTTCAAGAGTCTTCAAGAGCCAACAATTTTTTGCAATAAAATTTGTTCCTTGAAGGCTCCAAAAATGATTTAGCCACCTTTTGGTATAAAAAATTTCATAGGTGGCTAACAGTGGCTCCACTTGGGGATGGTGCCTTCTTGAAGGCATCAAGAACTTCAGACTTGGATTCTCTGGGAGGCTGATCAGTGCCTTATCCATTGGGTTGCCTTCTTTTCTATGGATGATCTTGCTTTGTTCTGAAAACATATTAGCAGCCATAAAAACAATGGATCTTTCATCAGCAAGCTGTCTACTTACCCAATCCTACCGGTCTAACATTTTTTCTTCTTTAGAGTGCACTTGGATTGGCAAATTATTTTCACAACATTTTATTCTTTTAAAAGAAGGAAATCTAATCTATTTCTACTCCTTATTTCTCCATGGACTCAAATTGAACAGTTGAGCCTATATGATTCTCTACCTAATCTACCATCTGTCGAGATTAAACTATCCAACAGACTTTATTCTCTAAATTCTACAATCAGGAATTTAAAAAGCAATCAAGTCAGGATTGAATAGTCTAACTTGATGCTGGTCTATGGCATAAAAACAAGTTGCACATAGACATTATTTTGCACAAAATTTAAAACAAAATGGAAGGGTTGAGATCTGTAATTTCAAAGCATTTCCTTCACCCTTTTTACAACTCTGTTTTGACTCTTGCTTGATATGTCTTCCCTTTGCTAACTGGTTTAGATTTTGAGCTTATTAGAACCAGATTTTTACACCTTTTGACTCAGAATTTGAAACAGATTTGAGTAATTCTCTTGCTTGGAAACTCAGGTTTAGATTTTGAGCATGTTTGACCCTTTAATTTCTATCCTAAACTATCTACTGATAAGCCAAGATTAAACAGTTTGGAAAATTGGATTCACTATCCTATCAGCAAAAAATTTAAAGCTAATTATTCAAGATTAAACAGTTTGACTAACTAGAAGTGTGTTCTCCAGGAGTGGCATTTGAGCTTGAACACTTTCAGATTTGTTTCTCTTTTTGGTATGGGGCTATACCTTTTTTGTTTTCACAATCTGCCCTCTTTTCTTTCTTATCTTTGTTTTTGTATTTTTGATTTTTATAAATTTGAAGGCAATGATGGGTGGCGTATTCATAATGAAAAAAAAGGTAAAAAGGCTTTCGGAACATAACATGGATAAATAGAAGTAATGCTTAAGCATCCTGCCATTGATAGGACCCCCAAAAAATTATGCTCCATTCAAGTCCTGCAAGACAAATGCATTGTTACCAACAGCTGAATGGATAGAGTACGATCCAAGCCATAAGTTGTCAAATTTTCTGTGCTTGCCCTTGTCTTCCCTCCTTGAGTCCCACTTTAAAACTTTGTCCCCAATGTTGAAATTGTTGGCCTTTGTTCTTCTGTCAAAAAGCTTTTTGATGCTGTCCTGATTCTGTAATGCTTTGTTATAAACCTCCTCCCTGGTTTGCTGAAGATGAATGGTCTGATTTATTCTTCTGATCATATCATTTTCTTCAGTTTGCAATTCTTGAATCAAATTCATAATTGGTACACCAAGGCTGCTTGGAAAAATTGCATCAGTACCATACAAAATCTGGAAAGGTGACATGCCAATAGATTTCTTCAAAGTCAATATGTCAGCCCAAAGTGCATGAACTATCTTTGTGTGCCAAGACTTTTTGTTGTCCTCCAACAGTTTCTTGATTATGTTCACTAAACTCTTGCTTGAGGATTCTTCAAGTCCATTACCTTGAGGGTAATAGGCCGTGGAATGCCCCAATGTTATCTGATATCTGTGACAGAATTCAACCATATTCTTTGATCCAAATGCTGCTTCATTATCAGGGATGATCTTGGTAGGATAGCCAAATCTAGAGAGAATATTATTCTCTATAATTTTTATAATAACGGAATCATTGACCTGCCTACAAGGTATGGCTTCTATCCACTTAGTGAAATAGTCTGTGGCAGTGAGAATCCATCTATGCTAGACAAAATATGGTGGATGGATTTCTCCTATGAAGTCAAGTCCCCACTGTTGAAAAGGAGCTTCAACTGTGATTGGATGCAGAGGTAGGGGTAGCAGTTTTCTTTTGCCTTCAAAAAGTTGACATTTATGATAGGCTGTGATCATCTTGTGCACATCATGGAAAAGAGTAGGCCAATAGAAACTAGCCCTCAAAATTTTGTTGGCTGTTGTCTTCCAGTAAAAATGACCTCCACACTCTCCTTCATGGAACTCATGCTTAACCTCCTCTGCATCACACACATGCAAACATTTAAGCAATACCCCAATTGCATTTTTCCAAAAAAAGACATCTATCTATAATGCAATAGTTTACTGCTTTTAACTTTAGGAACCTTGCCTTTATTTTTTTCAAACTGAGAGGTGCATTTAAATTAAGCAAAATATAAAGAATATCAACATACTAAGAGGAATTCATAAAATGGTCTTCAAAAATGGGAGTTGAGATTTCCTCTTGATCATCCAAAGCATCAATCATATTAAGATAAAGAACTTCAAAATTGGATTCAGCCATTAATCTAGCTAGACCTTGGCCTTTGATGAGTTTAGTGGGTTTTATCTCTAAATCATATTCAAGGATAACAAAAATCCACTTACCTCTCTTACAATCTAGGTCCTGTGTTAGAATGTATTTAACAACTGAGTTTGGGACAAAGGCAATGATGTGTGAGTGAAGGATGTACACTCTGAAGTCTTTCAAAGCTTTAACCAAAGCAAAAGATTGCTTCTCCATAATGTTATACTTAAAAGGGGCATCCCTCAACGCCTTACTAAATAATGCAATATGCTGCTCTTGTCCATGTGGATTTTTCTGTAAAAGGACAGCAACTATGGTATGTTCTGATGAAAACGAAAAAATATAAAAATCCTTTGAAAAATTAGGACTTATTAGAATAGGTGTTTTGGTTAACGCGTGTTTCACCAGCTCAAAGGACTCCTTTGATTCCAAGGTCCATTTTACCCCTTGCTCCTTCTTCAACATTTTTGTTATATTCCTAAGGAGGTCAGCCAAGTTGGGGATGAACCTTCTCAAAAAGTTAATCTTTCCAATGAAATATTGCAACTCGTTCATGTTCCGAGGATGAGAGATTTACAATATGGCCTCAGTCCTCTTGGGATCTATTTTAATACCCTCTTATGAAATAATGTTCCCAAGAAGTTTACCTTCTTGGAGCCCAAATAGTGTTTTCCTAGGTTTTAAAGATATCCCAAACTTTCTGCATTTCTCAAAAACTTTTATTAAATGTTTTTAATGCTCTTCATCTATCTTTGAAAACACAGTGGCATCATCAATGTATATAATGATGAAGTAGCCCAGCTCTTCCGAGAATGCTATGTCCATGGCTCTCTGAAAATTTTCTCTAACATTCATTAGACCAAAGCGCATTTTCACATACATGAAAGTGCCCCATGGTGTAGTAAAGGTTGTCTTTAATTGATCAGCAAGGTGAACTAAGATCTGATTGTACCCTGAGTAGCCATCCAGCAAAGAAATTCTTCTAGACCCTACCACCCTTTGTAAAATATGATCCATCTTAGGTAAAGGGTAGTTGTCTTTAAATGAAGCTTTGTTTAAGTCTCTAAAGTCTATACAAGGATTGATCTCTCTTG
This sequence comes from Pinus albicaulis, assembly GCA_034641835.2. NCBI lineage: Eukaryota > Viridiplantae > Streptophyta > Pinopsida > Pinales > Pinaceae > Pinus > Pinus albicaulis. Next base: position 1,018,796,761 of record CM076583.1, read on the forward strand.
TTTTCTTCCTAATAGACACCAGATTAGACACCCACTCAGAATATCTAATAGGGACAATAATACCAGCTTCATACATTTTCATGATCTCCTTCTAAACCAAGGGCAACTGAACAGTGTTTATTAAGCGCAGTTTCTATTTGAATGGTTTTTGGTTTTCTTTGAGGGGAATTTTGTGTTGTATTATTTCATTGTCATAGGATTTCAGATCTTCGTAACTCAATGAAAAAACATTATAAAACTCTTTAAACAGCTCTATGTATTTAACTTTAATGTGAGCTGGTAAAGTTTTAGACAGTTTAATCATTTTCGGTTTTTTATCACTGCCTATATTGCACTCTTCCACTTCAGTCTCTACAGGTTCCAGTTTTGGCTTCTTGGCCACATCATTAAAATAAAAAAACTCTTCTAAAGGTGCTATACCACTTAGAAAACTTTCATCTTTAGAGTGAAGAGTTTCTAACTCCTCTGTTTCTAACTCTGCATTCAATTATGTTTTGTTTTTAAGTTCTCTAGTCAGAAGATTAATATTGACAAGCTTAGGAGACAGCTCTTCTTCACCAAGAAAATTTTCTTCACTGCAGTCTGTCTCATAGTCTGAGTCCAAACTATTTAGTTCGAATTAATTTCTGAATTGCATGAAGTATTCTATTTTTTTGTCTCCATGAAACACCTGCCAATACTTTTCATTATCAGGCACAGCTGGTCTAAATTTTATCTGAATTGTGCAATCTTTGGTTTCATATGGCATTAAGCATGTTATAGCTGCAAAGGCTAAATTGTGGGCGGAAATATTTCTTTTTCTTGGGACAAAAATCAGTTTGGACTCCTCGAATGTTTTTAAAAGGTCCATGACATTGTTTCAGTAGGCCCTAAGTCTGGGATGATTTGCGTTATACTCCCCATTGACTTGCCTAATGACTAACTCTGAATCCCCATATACATTGATTCTTTTGGCTCCTAACTTTTTCAATAGATGTAAGCCTAAAAGCAGGGATTCATATTCCGCTATGTTGTTAGAACACTGAAAGTTTAATTTGCAATAAATGTTGTCTGTGTGGTTGTTTTCAGTGCTGGAAATCCAGACACCTGCACCAGTGTTGTTCTTAGTGTAGGATCCATCAAAATGCATACTCCACAGAGGACTATTTTCGGTTTCATCCCGGTTATTGTCTTCTTCAACCAATGTGATTTCTGATTGTTGTTGAATATCAGCACTTAGTTGTATTTGTTTCAACTCCTCAGGCGTTTCACTTTGTTGAGGGTTGCTTTCTTGACTGTCAAGGTTTAAGAGCAATGGACGGTTAACTTGTAGCTCAAGACCTATATTTGGTTGGCTAGAGTTTACAGGTTCAACAAACTATTCTGACACTCCTGTGTTGTGTTCTCCTTCCTCTCTATCGGCCATTAGTTCATTTAAAGTAACTTGTTCACTGCAGGTTTCATCGTTTAACAAGATAAAAGAATCTAGGTCCGTGTTTACAGAATAAAGGGGAGATTTTTGTGGTCTGTCTTGGCTTGTAACTGTGTATTGCATATGGGACTCCCTGTAAAGTCTTCTACTCTGATTGAAAATAGGGATAGTTGCATAGGTCATGTCCATCTGCATAGTCCCTTGTAGCTTAGCCCCCTAAGATCTTGATAATAGCATTCTATAATTTGGGGGCACATCAGCCACAACAATATCCATTATTAAGCATTTGGCTGGAATCTTTGCTAAGTTGACGCAAAGGTCTTTGATTAATCCTAAACATTTTACTCTGCTTGAGTCAAAGGAGTAAAGATCTTTGTAAGGTCTGGTGATTTATAGACCCAGGCTCTCCATTATAGCTTTGGGCATTAAATTATGAGAAGCTCATGAGTCATGCATAGCGTTATGTAAAATCTTGTCATGAACGTTTAAACTTACATAAAAGGGAGGAACATGTCCCTCTTGATATCTACCTTCAATCTTAGGACCAAAAATAAGCGCTGGCTGGTCATCATTAAGAATGACTGTGTCATTATAGTCCTCTATGTTAAAAGCCTTCAAAATTTGGGTCCTATACACATGCTGGGTAGCTAACTCAGTCAAGTGAACAGAGATTTTGATCTTTGAAATTTCCTGCTCCAGGCTGAAAGGAATTTGACTCTTTAAAGTGCAGATCTCAACCTTATTAGCTGTCACTCTATCAGCAACATCAGCTTGCTGATTTGTCCTATTTACATTTGAAAAAATGGTTTTAATAAGAGTACTAGCTGAAGTGTTAGTACTAATAAATTCTACACTCTGTTTTTCATTATTTTGAGTGTCTTTCTCTTTACCATTATCAGAATTAACAACCAGTGTTTTCTCCTTTTGTTTGAAAATTTTAGGCTTGGTTGTAGTGCTGTTTTGTGAAGATTTGTCAGAGGTTTTGTTGTTGGGGGTTTGTTGACTGGTTTTTCTTCTAAGGTCATATTGTCTTTGAGACTCTATGATGACATTTTCCATGTCTTGATAATAAATTTCATCATCATCTCTTTTTTCATCATAAGGTGTGTATAGACCTTGTTTTCTATCATAATGAACTTCAAAGTAATCATTATCTACCCTCAACATGTTGATATCATCTTCCTCTATTATCTCATCTATTTCCTCAACCTCACTTACATAGTTTTGATGAAAGGGAGGAGTGATCTGTTGGTCATCTTCCCTAGGTTTGTTTGGAGGTTGGTTCCTTCTAAAATTCTAATTCTAGTTCTGGTTTCTGTTTTGAGGAGCAGTTTGGTTTTGACTAGCTTGTGCTCTCTCAAGGATGCTCATTTTCTTCATCATCTCCTCTATCATTCTCTCCATCTTTGAGTTGGATGTAGAAGGTGTGTTTTCCTCTCTAAAAGACACTCTCTTCTCATTTTTCATTCTTGCTCTCTTCTCTATCAAGTTGACTTCCACAGCAAGAGCTCCCTTTTGCATCTCTTCAAGAGTTGCAGAATCTCTCTCTCTCAGCTAATAGACCATCTTAGGGTCAAACCCTCCAGGAAACTTGTTTAAATCTGAGCCTTGTGGAGGTTTTAGATCTGGGGAAAGGGAATTATAGACACTGTTAAATCTGGTGCAATAAGCTTTCACACTTTCCCCAGTATTTGTATGGAGGTTCTTGTAATCAGAAAGGACTTGGAGAGGATTCTTCTTTACTTCCCATTTTTTTAAGAATGTTTGATAGAAGGCTTGGAGATCATTGATAGTATGGGGGGTTAAACCTTTAAACCATTTTCTTACTTCTCCCCCCAGACTTTGAGAAAATAATCTAAGCTTGACATAATCATCATCAATTTCATTTCTGTCAAAGTAGTCCTTCATCTTATCCACATGTTTTGATCCATTTGTAGCATTACTAGCATCATATAATGGAATCTTGGACTGATAGTCCTGTGGGAGATTGAATAATGGTACAGGAAGGACTAAGGGAGCATACCATGCTACCATGATATGTAGTGGGGGTGGATTCACAAGAGGTGGATTAACAAGAGGAAAAGTGGGCTGGAATGGAGTGGTTTGAATAGTGGATGTAGGGTGAGCAAAAGTGGATGGACTAGGAGTAGATTGTTGAGTTGATCTTGGATGAGAGACACCTAGGTTGTGAAGTAAATGTAAATCAAGAGGTGTTGTTTCTCTGCTACCAGGATGTTCACTTGTTTTAGGAGATGAAAGTGAAGCCTCAGAATCTAACTGATCTAAATCATCAAGAGACCTAGTTCTAAAGGGATTTACTAAGTCAACTTGTGATTGTTGTAGAGTTGAAAGATTTTCAGGAACTTAATTAGCTCTCAAGGGTGATCTGAAAATAGTTGATAATTTAATCCTAGGAGACTTCCTAAGGATACTTTCTGGGTTATCAGCTATCTCAGGTGGATCAGGGTCAGGATAGGCTCTAGTGTGAATCTTTCTAGGAGCCACTATGATGTGTTTTTTTAGACCCAAATAAACAAGAAAAGTGCAACCAGGTATGACAATCTTTGAGAGGTTAACTAATCTCTTTAGACAAAATTTTAATCCTACAATCCCCTGACTGAGTTTGAATGATATTATAAGGATAAGGGTTCTTCCCAGTCGATTCTTAAGGTCTATTAAGGATTGTGGAGTCGCCAAGTGGAAATTTTTAGCTCTTTTTCAGAGGTAAAAGGTTTTATGGTCCACCACCATGTTTATTGAATTCCAATCTGAAATATTTTTTGGTGCTTTTATGAGTTATTTTTTAGTTGTGTGGTTTCTAAGAGTATCCTAACTCTGCTTCAAAACTTAACTACGATTATGAGACGAATAAAATATACTCTTATGGCTAAGCCAGCTGATTTTTCAAGGTTAGATAAAGCCTTATGAGAATCCTAGGGTTTGCCTAGTTTGTCACAGTTTCAAACAAGTTTTATCATGATTACCATTTCTTGGTAGTGCTTGAAAAGGCTACTTTTTACTCACAAGATTTCATGCAGTTTTTAAGGGGAACAGAAGATTCTAGGTTTTGTCCCCAACAGAGTCGCCAGAAATGTTAGTTGCTGGTGGCTCAGCTGGTTAATATAGAAAATTTTCTTTGAAACAAATCTCTGATATCCTATAGTTACCTTAAAATGAAAATGATTTTGGGTTCGATCCCCAGCGGAGTCTCTAGAAATGTTAGTACCCTGTAATCAGCAAGATTGGCAAAAGTCTGACTGCAGGGAGAACATTGTTTCAACCACTTTGGGATTATAGGATCTATCCGTCCTGAATCGGGAAAGGAATCTCTCCAATAAGTGCAAAGATGGATTTGTCTTTGAATTTTGGGTAATGATATTAGGCTAGTTATGAAGGCCGACGATTTGTGTTTTTTTTGGATGGTTGAGCATGATTACTGTTTGAGGTGGAGAGTTCTAAATGAAAAGAGTTTCAAAGGTGAGAATTTGCAAGGAAATAGAACAAGATTTGGCCAGGAAGATAGATAATTGCAGGTTTTAGTCCATTGGGCTATGGAGTCATAATAGGGTTTAATTGAAGCAGCAAGAGGCAAGAGTGGTCCATGGGGCAAGTCATCTATGTCTAAGGATCTCTTTAAAGTTTGATTTATAGAGTGAAATGATACAACAAGAAGGGGAATTTAAACAGATGAAGAATAAAGAGCAACCTAAGATCTAGTAAGTACTTCTAAACTAGCCAGCTTTTGACATACACTTAAGAAAGACATGAAAGTAAACTAGGATCTCGTAAGTACTTTTAAACTAGCCAGCCTTTGATACACTTTCAATAGAAAACATTTAAAAACAGGGGAAACACAAATGATAACAAAGAATGGTTTAAGATCTGGTAAGTACTTCTAAACTAGCCAGCTTTCAACACATTCCAAGGGAAACATTCAGACAGTATTTGGGGATAAAACTAGGAGCAGGGCACACCATATCTTCCTTAGTTCATCTCTACTTAACTAATATTGAACATAAAATTTAAGAATAATATTCAGCTAAGATGATAAGATGAGGGAACGCCATCATTCCTATGCTTAAACCGAATTAAATCATTCCCAAATAACACAGATTGGAAGAAAAAATTCAGATAAAGATTTTTAGTCAGAGAAGGGTACTGGTATACAGTAGGTCCTAACTCTATGCATGCTGTTATTTATAAGAGAAGATGAACACAGTGAAAACAAAAATAAAATAATAATTCACAATGAGAAAAACATCACCGTCAACATAGACCAGGATCCCATAAACCAACTTGTATTGATGCTCCAAACCAGTTACAGCTTTAAGTCCTATACTTTAGTTTAGTAATCATCTACACTTCTCAGCCTAACTTATATATCACAAGCAGAGCTCCAAGGGCCAGTGAACACTATTTACAGGTAGAAGTCTCAAGCTCAAATACATTTCAATGTTCAGCAACTAAATCAACCAACCCCTTTCTCATCTTCTGCAGTAGTATTTATAGAAGAATGAGGAGGTGAGATCTAATAAAAGATCTCTAAAGATAATTAATACAAAATTAATGGCTTCTCGGCCTTTGGGGGGCTCAATGAAGAATATTACATAGGTTTCCTCTGTATTAAATAACTTACATTAAGTTTTAAGCTCGGTGGGAGCTCTTCTTGACCTTTGAGGCTCTGTGTTGTGTTAAAGTAACTCTGCAGATATTTTGTCATTAATTTTATTTGAAGAATTAACTTCTATGGTTGTGCTGAGGCAAAAACCTAATCTTGATCAATAACTTCGGCCTCTGTTTGAATGCTTTGAAGCACAGGTGGCACTGTGGTAGCTGGGAGGAATCAATATGCCTCAGATGTTGCGGTGGAGGCTTTCTATTTGATGAACCTTTATTATTTTTCTTTAAACTGTGTTTTAATAGGGGGATTAGGATTTTGATAAACCATCTTAGATGTAATCCCCACATATTCGTCTTCAATCTCATGTTCTATTGTGTTCCTGTCTTCGACACTCATACTCTTTGATTTGTGATTGATTCACTGTGTTTGTTGGTGTGCAGGGCTACGCAGGGGTCGTGTAGCATCAATTCTTCATGAATAATTGAAGAAACATGGAGTTGAAACCTACGAATGATTCCTTTTGATGAATCGAAGGCGGGAGGATCGTCACCCTTAGCCTTTGAAATTCTCTTCGGTATAGCGGAAAAAAAAACCATTTAAGCCCTGCAAAATACGAACAAAATTATAAAATCCTGCATATATAGGTTTATTGCTTCAAAAGGCATGTGCAGAGAGCATGGTCATTGGATGGCATCATCCAACAACCAAGATTGATTAGAGGAGGTCAAAGGAGAGGCAGAAGAAGAATTTGAATCGGAGTCGTCGATCGCACAGAGATCGACAGTCGGGAGTGGAGGTGAATAAATAACATGAAGGGGTCACATTATTCGGAAAACTAAAATAAAAAGTGGAGACAAAGGTTTAAAACCTTTGTTTCGGCAAAACATGGTTGAAAAATGAGTTGGGAGCTCGAGACGAATGGGGGTCATCTGATGAGATCGGCCCACTCGATCAATGGTGGAGATTGGGTACCGACAAAGCTTATGAAACATGCTCGGACTTCAAAACCTTTAATTAAAGCACACTATATAATGTTCCCAGGTCTGCATTTGGTGACTGTGCGGGGAAACCATGGAGATCCGTTCTAATCATTTTTTGCCGCGTGGATACAGATGTGGTGCTAGGGACCACTGATCTAGTCGAACTGTTGACTACTGTTATGGACGAGAGGACCGAGGTGATGGAGTGTGGGTCGTCGATCTATAGATCAGATCGACGACAGAGATGTTTTAAATAACTGCACCGTACCACACTTATGTCACGGGTTTCTTCAGAGCGTGATCACCGTCCGATGAGTTGAGCTCAGATCAGACGGCGCGCATCGATATCTTTCTCACTCCACATTCGACCTTTAAGGCCCAGGGAAAATGGTATCGCCATACCTCCCAAGGCCACGTGTCGATCGGTGGCGCTGATCGCTGCAAAACGGAAAAAACCACCTCCCTCTCAAAAGCGGTGCGAATAATTCCGCCCGGTATTCTTTTTAATATAATGACAAAAAACATTAAAAACCCAAAAAATCAAATATACACAAAGGATTTTGTGTCAGGTGGGTTTTATATTTGTGATTTGGCTTGGTGCCCGACTGCGAGACCACGGATGTATGGAAGATAATATGACCGGAGGTTTATGCATAGGGCTAATCGGAATTGAGCAATGTGATAAGTGCTTGGATGGCTAGCGCTTGGTTCCAGCACCAAGGCATATGTAGTGGAAATGGTTAAGGACCTATCCCAAGGGGGTTTAAACCTTAACACAAAAATCTGTATTTTTTTGAAGTTTTTGATGTTTTTCGGAGGTTTTGTGAGTTTCGATAAGGAAAAGAAGGGGTCTTAAAACCTTATCAAAGGGGTTTTGATGAAGGGGAAAGGGGAAAAGCATGAAAATGAGATATTTTAATGGCCAATAAAGGGGTATAAATGAGGTTACTTTTGGAAGTGGAAGGAAGGGGAAAATGGAGTTTGTAGCAGTATTTTGTCTTGGAAATCAACAGGATTTCTAAGTCTGAATTGAGCAAATCAGTGAAGATTTGGACAGAGGCATGAGGCCTTCAAGAGTCTTCAAGAGCCACCACTTTTTTGCAATAAAATTTGTTCCTTGAAGGCTCCAAAAATGATTTAGCCACCTTTTGGTATAACAAATTTCATAGGTGGCTAACAGGTTCATTGATGGATTCTCAAAAATTTCTTTCCCAATTCCCTCCTTACAAAGGAAGGGAAAAATATTTAAATGTACGAAGGAATGTTAAAAAAATTTGGAAAGGTTAAAGCTTTTATTGACTACAACTCCAGTGTTGAGAGTAGCTGATCCCAATAAAGAATTCAAAGTTTGCACGGACGCGTGTAAAGAAGGAGTTGGGGAAATTTTGTCACAAGAAGGTAAAGTAGTTGCCTATGAATCACAGAAGTTAAAAGAGAATGTGCAATGATACTCAACTTATGATTTGGAGCTGAAAATGGTAGTGCTTGCAATCTGTGTATGGAGGCACTACTTGCTTGGAAAGAGATTTGTACTCAAAACCGATCATAGAAAATTAACCAGTTATTTTAAGCAAGATGATCTTAATTCTCACCAGGCAAGATGGAATGCCTTCCTAAGCGAGTTTGAAATTGATATGCAGCATGTGAAGGGTAAGGAAAATAGAGTAGCAGATGCGTTGAGTAGAAATTTGCATGGTGTTTATGAATTTTACTACAATCAAATTGAATGCAAGTTTCTAGAACAAATAAAAACAAAAGCTGAGCAGTATCGTGAATACTAATTAATGTGGCAGCAAGCAGAGGAGGCCAAAAAAGAAGAAAAATCTGTTGTTTATGGATCTAGCAAGATCATTTACAAACTTTCAAGGAGAAGATTTATGTTCTAAATCAAATGGAATTGAAGGAGCTGATCTTCAAGGAATACCACTAGATTAATTACTCCGGACATCCCGGGTATTGGAAAATGCTAACAACAATTAGGAAGAATTACTTCTGGCTAGGTATGCGAAGAGATATTGTAGAATATTTGAACATATGTTTGGAGTGCCAGCAAGTAAAGGTGGAGCATTGACATCCAGCTGGATTGATGCAGCCTATACTAGTACCTGAGTGGAATTGGGAGGTAATATCCTTAGACTTCATTACTGGTTTACCAAATTCAAAGAAGCACAATGACTCCATGACGGTGGTCATTTATCGATTAAGTAAAGTAGCACATTTCATACTAGTACAGTCCACTTATAAAACGGTGAAAATAGCAGATATATTTACACAAGAAATTTTTATATTGCATGGCATTCAAAATATTGTCATATCTGATAGGGATGTGAAGTTTATGTCAGCATTTTGGAAAACGTTATTTACGGGTTTGGGAACCCAAATTAATTTCAGGACTACTTACCACCCACAAACAGATCATGACAAACTTAAAGGGTGAATCAGGTATTGGAGGATATTTTACGCATGTACGTAATGCAGTAGCCAAAAAGGTGGGAGGAATATCGTAAGTTATTATAATTTGCATACAATAACGATTATCAGGAATCTCTTAAGATGAGTCTGTTCAAAGCATTATATGGGTGACAGTGTTGTACTCCTATTAATTAGAGTAGCCCTGAAACCAAGTTAATGGTTGGACCGAAAATGTTAGCCGAGTTGGACTCAGAAGTAATAAAGATCAGGAAAAATTTGAAGGCAGCTCGGGATCGAAAAAAAGTGCATGTAGATAAGAAAAGGACGTATTGTGAATTTGAAGTGGGATATCATGTGTATGTAAGGATCAAACCAAAGAAGAACATGTTAAGGTGGGCCTCTTGTTCCAAGTTGGCTCCAAGGTTCTGTGGGCCTTTCAAAATATTGGAGAGGGTGGGATCGGTGGCTTACCGATTGGCCTTACCCATCCATATGCATGTACACAATGTCTTTCATGTGTCATAACTAAAGTGATACGTACATGAGCCAAATCATGTAATCCACTGGAAAATCATTCAAGTAGGTTATGAATACAAAACCTAACTTGAAATACTAAATTTTATGAGAAATTAACTTAAAATTTGCTAACTGTAGGTCGAGCCAGATGGCGAGTTTCTGGTCGAGCCTCAACATATAATTGATTAGAGAGAAATCATGCTCTAGAGGCCAGCCATTACCCAAGTTAAGGTGCAGTGTAATCACTTCGGCCTGGATGAGGCTACCTGGGAGGATGAAGGAATTTTTCGAGATGCTTACATAGAACTGTTTGCTGAATTAGAATGAAACACCGAGGACGATGTTCACATCCAGTGGGGAAGTTGTGATAGCTGGCTTAAGTGCCAACTAATGGTTATGTTATGTTTGTTAAGCCACTAAGACATTTATTTGTTCTTTTTTTGAAAAATATTACTTAATGAGAAGAAATTAATTTTTGATTAAATAAAATTTAGTTATGGAAGTGATTTCCATAAAAAAAAAAATACTGATGGTAAAATTATTCCAAGAACTGAGAGGGAGTTGAACAGAAACATTTCAAAAAGTTACCCCATTCTCTGAGGATAAAGTCATATCCTAGTGAGGAAGAGGAATTTTGTTCGGTAACTGGAAAAAGGAATTTGAGAGAAGAATTCCCGAGCTGGTGGTGACGAGTGGAATTACTCAGAATCCTGAAATTTTTGTAATAGAGGACTAGACTAGGAGTCCCGAGGTCCCTTCCGGAACATCTGTCAACTCACATAGCTCAAGAGTGGAGAACGGGGGAGAGACGAGGATGTAATTGCATCTCTCAAGGTAGGGAGGACAACATCAGTCAGTATTTGGAGGACAGATAAGTATATCTGCCATTGGGAATCTGACTTTGATTTATGAATGATAAAATCAGATTATTTATTATAATCTATAGATGTTACTGTAAATTTTATTATGATATGAGAAACTTCCATATATGATTTTAAAATAAATAATATGGCCAGATAGTCTCTTTTAATACCCTCCGGACAGGTGGTAAACAAGGTATGAATGGAGTTAAGTAAAACCAAGATACCGAAATGAAGTTATGAACTAATTCGCTTCTAGGAACTATAAGACAGAGAACTGTTAACATAGAGCATTCGAGATGAAGGCTACGAGTTGGTTGTTCTCTACAACTATGTTAAACACAAACAAAATGGTCCGTCCTTTTCATTTTAAAAACAGAAAGAAAAGTAGATGATGGAACATTAAATCGCAGTAAAGAAGATTATGTAGACAACAGTAGAGCAAGCTAAAAACTTATATAACAAACTTCAGATAATAGGATGTCGTATAAAGCATCGTATAGAGAACAAAGTTACAGTAATAGAGACATGCGGACGATTCATGAAAAATAAAGAACTAAAACTAGTTTTTAACCCTTCCTGAATTGTACAAATATGTATCTATCAACAGAGTATTGGAAAAGAGAACTAAAATGCTATCTGGAAAAATTAACAATATGTTGTATCTCTAATTCTGTACTTGAAATGGTAGAATCCAGTAATTTCTATTCTATTCTTGAGAACCACAAAATTATTGTAATTTAAGCAAAAGTATTGAATATCAATTCGAACATAAAAACAGAGTTCTTCCGTATTTTGAATTCCTATAATTTGAAAATAACATATTACAATATTGAAACCTCTAGCTGACCAAAGAAATAGAAGCAAAATAGCAAATGTAATTAAGTGCTGGAAAATAGCTAAGCCTTCACTTCAGTTTTGCACACCAGAATTATGGAAAAAGTAAGTTCACTATAGATGCAAAAAATTTAACATTTATATATACAAAGCAAGACTTTGGATCAAACTATTCCACCATAAACATGATGCATACCAAGTGTGCCTCACATAGTGAGGAACAGAGTTGGATAATCGTTAAACAAGCCATAGTCAAAACTCTGAGACACTGAGGGAAAGTGCCAAGAACCAAATACAAATTACGCATGAATGTGATTCAACAAAATAAAAGCTATCATACATTCTCCTACGGCATGCCCAAATTGGGTAAGGCGTGTAGAATGAAACTCATGACCTAAAGAAACCATAACAAGGCAGTAAACCTCATATTAAGCCGAACCTCTTGCAAATTTGGGTCATCGTGACAAAATCGTTAGCAGAGAAGAGTACCTGATGGAGAAGGTATTAGGAATTTAGAAGAAAGACCATAAGCTGAGCACATTAAAGTGTTTTCACCACTATGTCGGGCCAATAATTTCCTTGCATGGAAAGAGGAAATAATGTCAGATAGATTAGAGATGCATTCACTCGAATGTTAAAAGAAGGAGTTAATACTACAAGGAAAATACCCTCTAGCGGAGGTTATAAAGGAGGTTTTTAGTGTTATAAAATTGGCCGAAATTGTCAAAAAAACATGTTCTAAAACATCTGTTTATGGTTACGAAGATTTTGGCGAAGCTTTTAACGGAAATTCAACACAACTAAAAAAAAATGGGCAACCAGAGGTTATTACGGATGTTTTTTTCATCGGTGTGCTACGCTAGCATTAAAGCACCGATGCGTACATACAGACGGCGCCCCGGGGAGGTCCAGTCCAATGCACTGGGACGTTTAGGTGTACAACCGCATCCGGCATAGTGTTGGTCATACAACGCATGGGGCCATTCTAATTGGTCTTGAAATTGATTTTAGGAGTGTTTAGGAACCCTAAATTCCTTAGATCATATCTCCAAAAATATGGAAAACCAAATCCTGAAATATGAAATAGATGTTGCCTAATATTTCTCCTATTTGTACTCCAATTTTCATTGTATGAAACCTTGCAAAAGAATTTATAGTTAAAATTCCAAACTGGTTTATTTGAAGTAGAAAAATTCTAGGATTATGAGCTCTCATAAAAAATGTTATGAAACTTGTACCTTAAAAATGATAAGAAACTGATAACTATAGTACTGTTTGAGTGGGGAAGATACTTTTACAATGAATACAATGTACAATACAATATTTGATGATCTAAGACCAGGTCTTGTTAGTATGCACACACACACACACACACACAAACTGCTATATATATATATATACATATATATGAGAGAGAAGAGTACAATTATAATAAAATGGGACCATGAGAGGTTCTAACCTACACAAAAATATAATAATATAAATGTTTCAAGGTTAATATGGAACCCATATAGTTCTTACCATAGAACCATCCCAATTTGTGGGCTCTTCACATTTATATGAAAGAGGACTCCAAACCTATTCACTAGCTTCAACAAAAAATGAATATTGCCCTCTAGGGAGTTGTGAAAACTAATCTTAGTCAAATTTATTTACCTTATTGATAGCCAATGGGTATCCCCTCTTGTTATCATTGCCAAGAAGAATGAAAAGTGGATAATTGGGTTTATTATAGAGAACTAAATAAATCCACTCATAAGGACCACTTTCCATTACCATTCATTTCATCCAAGTACTAAACACATTAGCACAAAATAAGTATTTCTCTTTCATAAATAGATTTAGTGGGCACAAATGGCTTAATATGGATAGATAAATACCAATGCTACTTTAAGGAATTAAAATCAAGGTTATCCAAGGCTCCCATCTTAAAAGGGCCAAATTTTTTGTTCTCATTTCATATAACAAAATATTGAGTTAGTCTAGATATTGGTACATAATTAAAATATTATTAACCAAATGAAGATCCAACTTTTATGGAATATTTTATTATATTTATTGGAGGGAAAAAGAATTTGACTTGGGTCAAATCCCTTTATTTGAAAATAATAAATAAATAAATGTTCAATCTAAGGCTTTTGTGATCCATAATGTAGATAAAAATGTCTTTCGGCCTAATCACATTAGCTGGTTCGAAACGTCGACCAATCCTAATAATGTGATTAATCCGAAAGACATTTTTATCTGTAAAATAAATAAATGGTTTATTTATTATTTTAAGGATGTGGTTAAGTAATAATTAAATAAATAATGATGTATTTAATTATTTATGAATGATTTAGTCAAATTTAACAAGGAATATTATTTAAATAAGGTTTAAATAATTATTTAAATAATTATTCCTAGAAAATAATAAGATAAATGATAACTTATCTAATTAATTTTCCTGTTTTGCATCAAATATGACTAGGAATATTAATTAAATTGCTGTTTAAATAATTATTCCTTTAGGAAAATCAAACAAATGTGGATTTATTTAATATTTCCTCATGGGGTTTCCTATTTAGACCATAAACAACTTAATGAATGTAGTTTACTAAGTTATTTTTCATAGAGAAAGCAATTTTACTTACGGTAAAATTGGTCTTACATGGTGTACTTAGGTCCATCTAATAGTAACAGGTTAGATGACCATAAAATGGTGTAATAGTTGGAGATGTTACGAAAGCATCAACTGTATGCTAAGTTCAAAAAGTGTGACTTCTTCAAAGAAGAGATTCAATACCTTGGTCACGTTATTTCTACTGAGGGAATCGCAGTTGACCCGAAGAAAATTAAGACGATTATGGCATGGAGGGTACCCTAAAATGTGGTAGAAATCTCATCCTTTATGGGTTTGGTCGGTTATTATTGACGGTTCATTGAAGGATTCTCAAAATTTGCTTTCCCAATTACCTCCTTACAAAGGAAGGAAAAAATATTTAAATGGATGAAGGAATGTCAAACCAGTTTTCAAAGGTTAAATTTTTTATTGAATACGGCTCCAGTGTTGAGAGTAGCTGATCCCAATAAAGAATTCGAAGTTTGCACAGACGCGTGTAAAGAAGGAGTTGGGGCAATTTTGTCACAAGAAGGTAAAGTAGTTGCCTATGAATCGCAGAAGTTAAAAGAGCATGTGCAACGATACTCAACTTATGATTTGGAGCTGACAATGGTAGTGCCTGCACTCTGAGTATGGAGGCACTACTTGCTTGGAAAGATATTTGTACTCAAAACAGATCATAGCAACTTAACTAGTTATTTTAAGCAAGCTGGTCTTAATTATCACCAGGCAAGATGGAATGCCTTCCTAAGCGAGTTTGACATTGATATGCAACATGTGAAGGGTAAGGAAAATAGAGTAGCAGATGCGTTGAGTAGAAATTTGCATGGTGTTTATGAATTGTACTACAATCAGATTGAATGCAAGTTTCTAGAACAAATAAAAACAAAATTTGAGCAGTATCATGAATACCAATTTATGTGGCAGCAAGCAGAGGAGGCAAAAAAATAAGAAAAATCTCCTTATTATGGATCTAGCATGGATCAATTACTAACTTTCAAGGAGAAGATTTGTGTTCCAAATCAAATGGAATTGAAGGAGCTGATCTTGAACAAATACCACTAGAGTAATTACTTCGGACATCCCAGGTATCAAAAAATGCTAACAAAAATTAGGAAGAATTACTTCTAGCCCGGTATGCGAAGAGATTTTGTAGAATATTTGAATATATGTTTGGAGTGCCAGCAAGTAAAGGTGGAGCATCGACATCCAGCTGGATTGATGCAGGCTATACTAGTACCTAAGTGGAAATGGGAGGTAATATCCTTAGACTTCATTACTGGTTTACCAAAGTCAAAGAAGCATAATGACTCCATGACGTTGGTCGTTGATCGATTAAGTAAAGCAGCACATTTCATACTAGTACATTCCACTTATAAAACAGTGCAAATAGCAGATATATTTACGCAATAAATTTTTAGATTGCATGGCATTCCAAAGACTGTCATATCTAACAGGGATGTGAATTTTACGTTAGAATTCTAGAAAATGTTATTTACGGGTTTGGGAACCCAAATTAATTTCAGCACTGCTTACCACCCACAGACATATCATGACAAATTGAGAGGGTGAATCAGGTATTGGAGGATATGTTACGCATGTACGTAATGCAATAGCCAACAAGGTGGGAAGAATATCTGCACTTAGTACAATTTGCGTACAATAACGGCTATCAGGAATCTCTTAAGATGATTCTGTTTGAAGCATTATATGGACAACAGTGTCATACTCCTATTAATTAGAGTAGCCCTGAAACCAAGTTAATGCTTGGACCGAAAATGTTAGCCGAGATGGAGTCAGAAGTAAGAAAGATCAGGAAAAATTTGAAGGCAGCTCGGAATCGACAAAAAGTGTATGTAGATAAGAAAAGGAATTATCGTGAATTTTAAGTGGGATATCATGTGTATGTAAGGATCAAACCAAAGAAGAGCATGTTAAGGTGGGCCTCTTGTGCCAAGTTGGCTCCCAAGTTTTGTGGGCCTTTCCAAATATTGGAGAGGGTGGGACCGATGGCTTACCGATTGGCCTTACCCATCCATATTCATGTACACAATGTCTTTCATGTGTCGTTACTAAAGTGATAGGTACATGATCCAAAGCATTTAATCCACTGGAAAAGCATTCAGGTAGGTTATGAATACAAAACCTAACTTGAAATACTAAATTTTATGAGAAATTAACATAAAGTTTGCTGACTGTAGGTCGAACCAGACGGTGAGTTTCTGGTCAAGTCTCAGCGTATAATCGATCGGAGAGAAATCATGCTCTAGAGGGGAGCCATTACCCAAGTTAAGGTGCAGTGTAATCACTTCGGCCTGGATGAGGGTACCTAGGAGGATGAAGGATTTGTTCGAGATGCTTACCCATAACTGTTTGCTTAATTAGAATGAAACACCGAGAAAGATGTTCACTTCTGGGGGGGAAGTTGTGATAGTTGGCTTAAGTGTCCACTAATGGTTATGTTATGTTTGTTAAGACACTAAGACATTTATTTGTTCTTTTTTTGAGAAATATTACTTGATGAGAAGAAATTAATTTTTTATTAAATATAATTTAGTTATGGAAGTGATTTCCATAAAAAAATAAAAGGCTGATGGTAAAAGTATTCCAGGAATTGAGAGGGAGTTAAACAAAAACATTTCAAATAGTTACCCCATCCTCTGAGGATAAAGTCATATCCTAGTGAGGAATAGGAATTTTGTTCGGTAATTGGAAAAAGGAAATTGAGAAAATAATTCCCGAGCTAGTGGTGACCAATGGAATTACTCAGAATCCTGAAATTTCTAGAATAGAGGACTAGACTGGGAGTCCCAAGGTCCCTTCCAGAACCTCTGTTAACTCACATAGCTCAAGAGTGGAGAACGGGGGAGAGACGAGGACGTAATTGCCTCTCTCAAGGTAGGGAGGGCAACATCAGTCAGTATTTGGAGGACAAATAAGTATATCTGCCATTGGGAATCTGAGTTTGATTTATGAATGATAAAATCAATTTATTTATTATAATTTGTAGATGTTACTGTATTTTATTATGATATGAGAAACTTCTATATATGATTTTAAAATAAATAAGACGGCCAGATAGTCTCTTTTAATACCCTTAGGACAGGTGGTAAACAAGGTATGAATGGATTTAAGCAAAACCAAGATACCGAAATGAAGTTATGAACTAATTCACTTCTAGGAACTATAATACAGAGAACTATTAACATAGAGCATTCGAAACGAAGGCTCCTAGTTGGTTGTTCTTTGCAACTATGTTAAACACAAATAGAATGGTCTGGCCATTTAATTTTAAAAATGGAAAGAAAAGTAAATGATGGAGCATTAAATCGCAATAAAGAAGATTCTGTATACAACAGTAGAGCAAGCTAAAAACTTATATAACAAACTTCAGATAATAGGATGTCGTAGAGAGCATCGTATAGAGAAAAAAGTTATAGTAATAGAGACATGCGGACGATTCATGAAAAATAAAGAACTGAAACTAATGTTTAACCCTTCCTGAATTATACAAATATGTATCTGTCAATAGAGTATTGGAAAAGAGGAATAAACTGTTGTCTGGAAAATTAACAATATGTTGTATCTCTAATTCTGTACTTGAAATGGTAGAATCAAGTAATTTCTATTCTATTCTTGAGAAACACAAAGGTATTGTAATTTCAGAAAAAGTATTGAATATCAATTCAAGCATAAAAACAGAGTTCTTCTGTATTTTGAATTCCTGTAATTCAAAAATAACATACTACAGTATTGAAACCTCTAGCTGACCAAAGAAATAGAAGAAAAATAGCAAATGTAATTAAGTGCTGGAAAATAACTAAGCCTTCACTTCAGTTTCGCACACCAGAATTCTGGAAAAGGTAAGTTCACCATAGGTGAAAAAACTTTAACATTTATATATGCAAAGCAAGACTTCAGATCAAAATATTCCGCCATAAACATGATGCATACCATGTGCGCCTCACATAGTGAGGAATAGAGTTGGATAATTGTTAAACAAGCCATAGTCAAAACTCTGAGACGCTGAGGGAAAGTGCCAATAACCAAATACAAATTACACACGAATGTGATTCAATATACTAAAAACTATCATACATTCTCCTACGCCATGCCCAAATTGGGTAATGCATGTAGAATGAAATTCATGACCTAAAGAAACCATAACAAGGCTGTAAACCTCATAGTAAGCCGAACCTCTTGCAAATTCAGGTCATCGTGACAAAATTGTCAGCAAAGAAGAGTACCTGATGGAGAAGGTATTAGGAATTTAGATGAAAGACCAAAAGCCGAGCACATCAAAGTTTTGCAACACTATGCCTGGCCAAGAATTTACCTGCATGAAAATAGGAAATAATGTCAGATAGATTGGAGATGCGTTCAACCAAATGCGAAAAGAAGGAGTTAACACTACAAGGAAAGTACCCTCTAGTGGAGGTTATAAAGGATTGTTTTAATGATATAAAGTTGGCCAAAATTGTCCAAAAAACATTTGCTACAACATATGTTTATGGTTAAGGAGTTTTTGGCGGGGCTTTTAATGGAAATTCAACACAACTAAAAAAAATTGGGCGGCTGGAGGTTATTACGGATGTATTTTTCATCGTTGCGCTATGCTGGCATTAACGCACCAATGCGTACATACAGATGGTGCCCCGCGGAGGTCCATTCTAATGCACCGGGACATTTAGGTGTACAATCGCATCAGGCGTAGTGTTGGTCATACAACGCACGGGGCCATTCTAATTGGTCTTGGGATTTGTGCGGTGCCCATAGGTCGTATCAACGCACCAATGCATATATGTATATAAACACACCGATGCACCATATCATAGAAAGGTACCGAGATTTATAATTGGTGTCGGTATTTGTGCGGTGCCCATAGATCGTAAAAATGCACCAGCGCTTATAGATACGTAAACGCCCCGATGCGCCGTATCACACAAACACACCGATATTTTAACTGGTATCAGTATTTGTGTCATGTCCATAGATCGTACAATGGCACCGGTATGTATAGACACATTAACGCACTGATGTACAGTTATTGACCCGCACCGCTTTTCATGTTGCATTTTGTAGAAACATCAACCTGTGACAGTGTAATTATTGTGATTGTTTTAAATTCATTATTATTCAAAAGTCGACACATCTTATAACAATATTCATATTAATTAAATTTTTATTAATGCATTTGAATGTGATGTTTGGATTAATTTGTTATATCATATCATAATTATTGTGGATTTTTAAAATTCATTATTCATCAAAATTTGACACATATATATCTTATAACAATATTCATATGAATTAAATTTTTATTAGTGCATTTGAGAATGAAAATGGAGAACGCAATAGTGACAATAGAGAACGCAATAGAATAAATTAAAACATATTTTATGATTATATATATATATATATATATATATATATATATATATAGTCTTTATCATACAAAATGGGACAGTTATTGGTATCCCTTTGTCTTTCAATTGGGACACTAGAGAACGAAAATGGAGAACGCAATAGTGACAATAGAGAACGCAATAGAATAAATTAAAACATATTTTATGATTATATATATATATATATAGTCTTTATCATACAAAATGGGACAGTTATTGGTATCCCTTTGTCTTTCAATTGGGACACTATGTCCATTACATTAAACAAATTGTCTGATTTCACAGTCATAAAACACCTTGCTTTGATATCCAAACATAGTGATCATCATTCTTTGCTTGAACTACTTTCACTGCTAGAGCTACTTCCATGACTTGGGTTATTTTCAAGAATGTTTTCTTCACAGCGTTGATTGTTTTCTTCTTCTTCACCTTCCATATACAAACATAAAAATAAATCGAAATGAGTGTATATACATTGGTGAGAATAATGAAAATTGCAATATTGAATACTATACATCAATGTAAATCAAAAGGAAAAATGATGTACCATAGCAACAATTGACTCATAAACTATACACATTCTTCAAAACCATGTACCATGTCATCTTTCCAAATTTTATCTGTTGGCGCAGTTCCATACTTTGTTTCCTACAAGTTTTATACCCCATAAAAAATCGTATATTTAATATAAAATATGTTTTTGTTATATTAATTATAGACGGAGCTAAGTAAAACAAGGTCGATAGATGCTTACAAATTCCGCAATTAATTTTTGATATGCCAACATATACTCCCATATTTAACCCAATTTCAATCAATTCGTCTGACGGTTCTTCTTTGTATGTTAGCACCTGTTTAAAGACACTCAATGATGATTTTTGTGAAACAAATTAAAACATACAAAAATGAAATCTAGTTAAGTTGTTATAAGGAAGTAACAATTACTCACAAACTTAGAGATCAACCCTTTTCTTCCTTGTCGTCCTGTTTTATGTGCTGAATGGGTTCCATTTTCTTTTCTTTTCTTTCCTGCAAGAAAATTCTTGAAAATTAATATTCAATGATAAATTGTTTATTTATTGTACCTAATGATAAAAAAATTCAATGATTACATATTACATTTGAAGCACGTTGTTGTTGAGATGGCTCCTCCCGCGAAATCAACTTTTTCCATTTCTTTGCCCATCTCCCTGTACACCTTTTTGGACATTCCGACTGGCATATTTTTGATATCGTCTCGTTCATCTTTTGAGATTTTCATAATCTTCCTGAAAATGTAACATGACAATAAAATATTTAATTTTTATATTGATATATGAAAATTAAATATAACAAAAGTAATATTTATAAATAATTCTAGACAAACATTTAAAGGAATATTACTTTTTCATTCCTTCTTTTTTTTTTTTTGTACATTTTCACTATTAAAAGTCTAACATGTCTCATTGACCAATTCTCTAGAAACTCTTCCTGTAGTTTAGATAAAATTTGTTTCTTGGAATCATTGGATTTATTTTTGTATTGTAAGTGTAAAGAACATCTATACATTCATTCCACTAGATCCCTCAAACTTTTGTAAAAGTTTTCCCCCATTTCGTTAACTTCCAGCACCACTCCAGATGAACTAAGGAGAAATTCATTTTCATTTTCATGTTTTATTTTTTTCTTTTCTTAGAACAACATTCCTTTTCTGAGTTGTTAGTCCCTGTAGAACATTAAACATATGTGAATTAATAAACTGTTTGACACATGTTATCTAATAATTTTAAGTATATTATTAATGATAATTAAAAAAAGAAACTCATATTGGATCGATAGCATTTTTTCATTCACCTTATTCATCCTTTTGCAATTTTTCCGTTAAGCTTTTACGCTCTTCTAGTCCTAGATCAGAAATAATCATATCGAGCTTCGTCATTTTGTGGCTCTACATGATACACAGTAAACAATACATATTAGTTAAACTTACATATAGTTCAAAAATAATATTTTTTATAAAGAATTTACAAAGAAATTTCCTTTTTTGGTTTTCTTGATGTGTTATCAATATTTTTGTTACTTGATCTCTTGTTAGTCATAGCTTTATCAATCTGAAACATGTACCATATCATTCATTAATATATTTATAAATAAATTCTCAACTTTTCAGGTATAAAATAAATCTCAAGGCCGGTGCGCCTTTAATGAGGTACACATCACGACCAGTGCGTGGGGGTATTAAAAATGCATGAAAAACAATATAATAGACCGTACGGTGTGTGGGGTATTATAAATGCACCGCAAAAACAGTGTAATATACTGTACGGTGCTATTATCGTAAAAGGGAGCACCGGTGCCCTATTTCAGATATGGCACACTGATTTAGAATTTTTTTTTTCATTTTTTTTATTACACAGTACTTGCGCGGTGCGCTGTGTAATATAGTGCACTGATGCGCTAGGGTACGTAGGGCGCACCGATAAAGAAAAATCCATTTTTTCCAAAAATTCACGCAATGGTCGAATGGATTGGGATCTGACTATGCAAGTTGTCCCTTGGGTTGGATGTCAATATAAAATGAAAAACCCTAAGTCTAGAATCACAGAAATAGGGAGAAGAAAGAGAAAAAAACAAAAAAATGAAGGGTTTAGGGTAAAAATGGATAAAAACTGCAAAAAAAGTAAAAAAACTATAGAAAAAGTAAAAAAATAATTAAATTTAATCATGAGATCATTTGAAATTCTATGATACAGGGTTTGAATCACCAGAGGTTTGGTTTCTGATTGTTTGAATACTTCTGTTCAAACGTATTTTGCTGCTCCACAAGCCTCCGTGCTCTCTTGCTCCAGGTACGTCTCCTGCAAATATCTGGCTAAAATTTTTAGCAAAAATAGTAAAATAATGAAAAGTGTTTAGTATTTAAAGAATTATTTTATGAAATTAGATTTTCAAAAATATTTTTCCGCCCATTTTTCAAATTTCCGTTTTTTTTTTTACTTAAAGAAAATAGAGTTGTGTTTTTTTTATTTGCATTTATTCGTGATCGGTGCAGCAGAATTGTGAAGCACCAGTGCATCTGAATAATACGATGCACCGGTACGTGTTATGATGATAAGCACACCGAACTGTATAAAGTTATTTATTTTATATGTAAGATCATGATAAAATAATGATAATTCTAAAGTACATGAATTTATTTTCATTATTTTCTAAACTTTATTATGTTACAAAAATTCATATTATTCTAGATTTGTTGTTTTACAATTATTTGGAAATTTACAGATTTAAATATTTTAATAAAATCATTTCACATTAATACAATTAAAATTTTACAAATGTTTTACATACAATTACAATTAAAATTACAATTACAATTACAATTAAAATTTTACAAATATTTTACATACAATTAGAATTAGAATTAAAATTACAATTACAATTTTAATTTTACATACAATTACATTTACATAGAATTACATTTATAATTTTACATAGAATTATATTTACAATTACAATTAAAATTTTACAAATATTTTACATACAATTACAATTAAAATTAAAATTAAAATTAGAAATACAATTACAATTTTAGAATTTTACATACAATTACAATTAAAAATTACAATTTTAATTTTAGTTTTAATTTCAAAGATTCTTCCTCCTTCATTAATGAATTGAAAGACATTAAGTTGGATCCAGATGATAGGTTTGTGAGTTTTGATGTTGTATCATTATATACTTGCATTCCCATTAAGGAAGCCATTGATGTCATCTCTTGTATCACGGATCTTGATACTACTCATCTTGTAGAGATTTGTCTTACCTCAACCTTCTTTAGTTTCGAGGGTGTATTCTTTTGAATTGAAGGCCCTTTCCTCTTCCCTTTTTCAACCGAAGCTTTGGAAAAGGTTTGTTGATGACACCTGTGTTTTGTGGCCCCATGGTAAAGAGAAATTGGACCTTTTCTTCCAGCATCTTAATGATCAATCTGACTTCATTAAGTTTACCATGGAATTCGAAGTTGATGGTAGCCTTCCCTTTCTGGATGTCCTTCTTTCAAGAAATGATGATGGTTCCTTCTCTCATCAAGTTTTTAGAAAGAAGACCCGTACTGAACAGTATTTACATGCTAGTTCACATCATTTCCCGGCTCAAAAGCTTGGGGTTCTCAGTACCCTAGCAACTAGAGCTTTTAGAATCTCAGATGTGAACCACTTTGAAGGTGAAAAATCGCATCTCCTTAATGTCTTCTGTAAGAACGGTTATAGTAGGGCTCAGTGTCTTAGAGCTTTTCAAAAAGCGGAGAAAGGTCCTAAGGTTAAGAAAGATCCTTGCGATCGGTTATCTGGAGTTCACCTTCCTTTTATCCAAGGTACTACTGATAAAATCGCAAGGATATTGAAGAAACACAATGTCTCTTCAACTTTCAAGCCTCTCCGCACTATCCGTGGTTCTATTAGATCAGTTAAAGACCCGGTTTGCCCGATGGATGGTAAGGGTGTTTATTTAATTCCATGTTCCTGTGGGACCCCTTACATTGGTGAAACTGGTTGATCTATTAACCAAAGAATTCATGAACATGTCGCTGACCTTAGACATGGTAGATCTCGGTCCCCGACCTTGGCAGAGCATGCTGAAAAAACAAATCACCATATTTGTATTGAAGATACTAAGGTTATTGCGACTATTGACCACTTCCACCACCGAAAGTTAAGGGAAGCCTTGGAAATAGAAAAGAGGCCGGTTAACCTTAATAGGGATGATGGGTGGAATGTTAGCAGATGCTGGATTCCTGCACTTCACTCTTAGTTGATCTTGATTCCTCTTTCTAGGTGTGCTCCATTTATTTTTCTTATTTGGTTTTGATTAGGATTTTTGTTTTGTTTTTATTATATATATATATATATATTATTTATTTTTAAATTATTGTATTTTTATTTTTATTATTTATTTATTTATTTATATTTATATTTATATTTTTTTTTATTTTTTGATTTATTTATTTATTATATTTTATTTTTATTTTTAGTATTATTGATTTATTTATTTATTTTTAATTTTTATTTGAATTTGAATTTGAATTTTATTTTTATTTTATTTTATATTTTATTTTTATTTATTTATTTATTTATTTGTTTTATTTTTAATTTTCAATTTTCAATTTTTATTTTTTATTTTTTATTTTTTATTTTTTTTATTTTTATTTATTTATTTTTATATTTTTATATTTTTATATTTTAATTTATTTTTATTTTTATTTTTTTATATTTTTATTTTTTAAATCTCATCTCTTTAGTAATATTAAATTATTTGATTAATTATTATTATTATTATTATTATTATTACTTATTTATTTATTTGATTTGATTTTATATTTGATTTATTTATCTAATTTATTTGATTTGATTTTATTTATATTTTATTTATATAGAATTTATAATAAAAACATAATCAAAATTAAAATAAATAAATAAATAATAATAATAATAATAATTTTCCTATTCTAGTCAAACTAGCCGTTTTTCCAACGGCTAGTTGGAGCAGTCCCTTATATTTAAATCGGTTTCCCGATCGTATTTCTCATCTTGAACTCGATGATGAACCACACCGATTCGTTCGAACGCCGCTTTAATAAAAATTTCTTTTATGTGACTTTCACTAAAAATTTTTACACCATTTTATGGATCACAGAAGCCAAATTCCTAATACTATAATCATTTCACAATAAATTAAATATTACAATTACAATTAAAATTTTACATTAAATATTTTACATATACAATTATTATGGTTAAAATTACAACTACAAATACAAATACAATTTTACAATTTTACATAAAATTAAAATTTCAATTCCAATTACAATCACAACATAATATTTAATAAATATCATGGTCATTTAATATTAAATTAATTAATAAACATCATCACAATCATGATAACCATTGTACAAATATCATATTCAAATAAAAAACACATTCAAACATCAAATTAACATTACATATTAACACTGAATACACAAACATCAAATATACATCTCATGTAAAATAACTCATAATATGACATATACACATCTATCTGCAAGATAAACATTAAATGAACATATCTAACATGACCTAACAATATATATGCACATCATAATGATCACCAACATGTAAATTAAGTACAACTGCAACATGAACATAAAATACATGGACCATATACATATATAACTGAATAATGTTAAAAATATACAACTGTAATATAAATGTCATGGGTCAGTGCCTGGTCGTAGTACTACAACATCAATAGAAGTATAAGTGGAAGCCTACTTAGTAAATGGTGCAGCCTCGACAGTCGATGGTTGAGCCTGCTCATGATCATGACTAGTACTGATGGATGCATCAGCTGGTGCTAGTACACCATCAATATAAGGAGTAGTAGTGGAGGCCTACTTAGTCAATACTGCAGCTTCGATGGTTGATGGTCCAGCCTGCTCATGATCATGACTAGTACTGATGGATGCTACAGGCTATTGACTAGTGGACGTGGCCAATGGTCCAACTGCCTCATCTCCATGATGACTGCTAGATGCTTCTAGTGGAGCCTCATGTTCATCACGCGCGACGTGAGGTGAACGATCATGAGATGATGAGATGCTCCTCGCGGACTGTCCATCAAATGTCGTGGCTTGACTACGCCTATAACGTGCAACAATCCTCCTCAGTCACGTAGCAGTTGTCGTAGCTCCTACGACATGCCGCATCAGGCTGTACATGTCATGCAGCATGCCTCTCCACATCCGTAATATCCTATCATCGTCCTGTATCTCTCTGTAATGAGTGGTCCTAATGCCCATGTCAACAATCAATGCACTGAGTTGGTTGCCCAACTCCATCCTATATCTAGTCTCAGGTCGACCACGCCTAGCAAAAGGCGGTACCGATGCACCAGCATGAGGATGTCTCTCTGCACCAGCCTCATCCTGATCATGATCCTCTGCATCGACCATGTCCTAATCGTCATCAGGATCCACACATGGATCATGTGGTGGTTCTGGCATCTCCTTGCCATCAAAAGAGCCAATGTCTGCAAAATATATACAAGTAGACAACAATAATTAGATAATTTCATTACGCAATTTAATAAAAGCAAGTTAAAGAAAATGTTAGAATAAATATAAATAAAATAGTAATATTACCTCTATCATCTGTCGGCTCATCATCTGTAAAGAGGATGTTGGCACACCCTCACTAATCTAATCCATCATAAGGACATGGGACCATAATGAAGGGATGCATCTGGTCGTCAACATTGGCTAGTAAGTACAGTGCATCATGCGATATCCTGGCGGGAAACATAGTATCTCCCCTCTTGGGCATCATCTTCCCCCACATGTGCATCCGGGCCTCCAACATTGGCCTACGAGACTGTAGAAAAAAACTAGGCCTCATCTCTGGAAACCTCTCAAAAAATTTAAACAAAACAGCTCTGAAGAAAAAGGGAAGTTGACCATCCCTTTTGCATGAGCATGACATCTATCTAAGGTCATACAAAACTTCCACAAAAAAATGGCAAACCACCTGACAAGTCATGGCTCCTGTACTAAAGAATCAAAATAATATAAAAGCAAGCAACTAATGCGTTTCCTGTCACTAGTGTTGTGCGAAATGGTTGAAATGATAAGAGAGAGGCACTACACATCCTATCTACCAAATGCACCTATACGTAACTGACCTCCAGGTACCTGAAACTCTGAAGGAGATAGTACATGTGCTCCAATGTATCTCTAGGAGTAAACTAACTAACGCCCTGCTACAGAACTAGCTGGAACCTCTGGGAATGAGGGAAAATCCACCCTTCTCCTAGATAGTCCTGTAATAAAATAAATATCCTCCTCAGTGGGTGTGTACCACTAATGAGGACCAACCTGGAAAGCCTATTGGTGGGCATTCCACCCGTAGAAAAGATATCTCAAAAACACACTATGGGCCTTTTGGGAAGTAGCCTCCTCATAGAACTTGAGGAGGCCTACTTGCCTTAGGATCCCCTGGGTATACGATGTAATAGGCGAAAGGTATGCATCTCTCTCCCTCTGTCGTGCCTCCCAATGGCGAATCATGTCTCATCTGTCATGTTATTCTGCTTTGTTGGTGTTCTTTGTTCCTCCTCTTCTCTCTGAATCATTGACATATTAAATAATTTTTTTATTAAAGCAGAAATGTATTTAGGAAAATATATATATATATATATATATATATATATATATATATATATATATATATATTTGAAAAAAAAAACAGACCAGTTGGTGCGCCACAAAAAAAATCACACACCGGTTCTGCTGCGGATTGTGTTTGTAGCACCCCAGTGGTGGTGCAATGAAATACAACGCACTGACCTCAGTGCAGCTAAAATTGTTTCACTCACTGTTGACTATATCTAATGTCAGAATAGTAGTGTGCTAAGTGAAATATACGCCCCGGAGTGTATAGTTGTGTCAGCACACCAAATTCCTGACAATTACATAGTTGACGGTGCAGTCTTTTACCCGGTCGCACCGTTGACCCTTTCGGAATGTTGAATGCAGTGCATCGACAGACTCTGGGGTGGATAATTATGTCAATGCACCACACTACTATTCCCATGATCAACAGTGTGTCTGGATAAATGAGCGCACCACATTTTATTTTATTTTTAATTTAAAATAATGTAGGGTGCCTTTCAGTACTGCCCCAGAATCGATGCGGATACCATTAGCACCAGTGGCGGTGTGGCCTGTAAAAATTACAGGTAGCACCGCTATCTGGTGCGAGCCGAATGGCTCCGGCGCACCGTGCGACAATATTTTTTTTTTTTTTTTAATGGTTATTTTTAAGGATATTTCAAATTCTAATCCACTAACAAGCTTAATTATTGAACAACTAGAAAAATACCTGTACATTTTGACGTCGAGGAGGCATATTGGCTATATAAATTGAAAAAGAAAGCTTGCCCACTATTTTTCAAAATGCAAGCTAGAGATTGGTAGCTAATGCATAGTAGTAGTGTGTGCAATGGCTACAATGAGAGCACTGATGTCAAGGTAGCTCAAAAAATCTAAAATGGTGCTAGTGCTTGAGATCTCTGGAGCATTGAGGAAAGTGAAAAATGTGATTTTCTAGCCTTAATATTTTTTATTATTTAACTTTGTTCCAGTGCGAGGGTTTTATAGGCACACCAATACGCTTACTTACAACCACATAGGGCAGTGTCAGATTTGGCGCAATGTTTATGATGCATCGGGGCAGTGCCCTAACATTGCACTGGGATGTTTCAGTTTTGGCGCAAATTTTCGATGATGCGCCGGGGCAGAATATTCGTAAAGCACCGGTGCAGAATAGTCATAAAGCACCGATTTTTTGGTTTTATATATTTTTTATTTAATGTTATTCCGGTGCATGCGTTTTACAAGCACATCGGTGCGCTTGGATAAGAACACACTGGCACATTTTTGTTTTGGCATGGTGTTTTAGGATGCACCGACATGGAAGAGTTGTGAAGCACCGGTGCGTTATTGTAATAGGATGCCTAGGGCGGGTGTATACGTCGTTCACAGTGTCCGGTGTGCCAATGTTTTGTGCGCACCGGTAATTGAGAGCTCAGGAGCATTGAAAAAATGAAAAATCCAGGTTTTTGCCGTAATTTTTTTCTTTATTTTACCCTTTTCCAATGCATGAGTTTTTTAGGCACACCGGCTCTGTTTCTTACGAATGCACTGGGCAGTTTGTGTTTTGGCACGTTGTTTTATGATGCACCGATGCGGTTTCTTATTACTACACCGGGTGGTTTCGGTTTTGGCACAGTGTTTTATAACGCACCGGTGCAAAATAGTTGTGAAGCATCGGTTCTCTACAATAATACAATGCACTGGCCGAGTGTATACAGAGTGCATGGTGTCCAGTGTGCCAATGTTTTGTGTGCAATAGTGCTTTCGAGTTTCAAGAGCACCGATGCGATGTTTAATGATAAGCGCACCGAGCAAAAAACATCCGGAAAACCCTCCGCCCACCAACCTCCTCTAGTAACCTCCACTAGAAACAGATGTATGGTGTATTTTTATGTGGGGTTCCTCAAAAACATCCACTAGAGGGTCTTTTCCTTGTAGTGTAAAATAGTAATATGATAGCCTTACCTATGTAGACCCTTTGCAGAATCCAAAAGGTTGAACTGCAAGTAAACCAACACGAAAATAATGGGTCAATGCATTTGCAGACATATGGGAAGCAAGTTATACAAACTCAAATTAACAACTATGCAAATAAGCCATTCATACCTGTGAACTTCACCTAAGGGAAACTTGGAGGCCGAGGTGCTCCATCTAGAGGAAGGGTTTGAACCATCATTACGGCCAAAGTCAAAACGATACGAAAACTTAGATGCATCTAAAGAATATGATACAGAGTAGAATTGAAAACATTAATAACCGTAATAACATAAAATTTGCTTCGAGTTGATGAATGAAGAACTATTCCACTGTAAATAAATACCAAGGTTCACGGCAGCCTGAAGGTTTACTCACCAACTGGATTGAAGGAGAAACCGGACCGACATCGAGGAGAATCCTGATGGAGGCTCGATGTAGCAGCAACAAGACTCTCTCGCAGAGCTCTGCAGCGAAATGCTCGAATGATTGAGAGATGGTTAGGGTTAGGGTAGTCATTACCTAGATGAAATAAAACCCTAAACATGTACAACCATTGGATTCCGGGTGTGAGCAGATCAACGACTAGAGGGGCAGTACAGGTGTTGACCGGAGGTGATTTTGCCAAGATAGAGCGACTTTTCCAATAAACAAAAATATCATTGCAAGATTTTACTTTAATGGCATAGCTGATTGATAGGATAAATTTAATTAAATTGATAATGGGTGCCATGAATGCAATGTACATGTTAATCAAATATGAGAGGACAGGCAATCTCATTTTAACCAAGCAAGACATGTTGATAGGTAACCTCCTCATGAACTAGCAAACACAATGTTAAAACCTTATGAATTAATACTTTAAATATATATATAGTCTTAACCCAAAGTGAAAAAAAACTATATATAACGTGTGATGCATATTTTGTATAAGTGCTAAGTGAAATCTAGATACACGCAAGTGTACAAATTGATTTTAATTGAATGTAAAAATTGAGAAGTTGATTTTTTTTTTTAATATGTATATAGTAGTATGTTACATGATCCCCATCAAAACTTGGCAATCTAGGAGATCCCTCTTTACCCTAGATCCAAAATTAAAACAAATCTATACTAGATAATAGAAATTTAAAATATATATAAAAATGTTACGACTTTTATACTTTAAAAATTCATATAGTTTTTATTCTTCTTTTAATTTTAACAAAATGATCATCTTACTTTAATTCTTTACAAATCCAGAAAATCGTTAGTAATTTTATATTTTAAGAATTCCTATGATTTTTATTTTTAATTTTAACAAAAAATAATCATCATAAATCCTTTTACATTAATTATTTTAATAATATTTTTATATTTTTTAAAATAATTATTAAAAAAAATATATACAAAATTAATATAAAATTTAAAATCATATATATTTCATTAATTATTAAAAATTACATAAACATTTTTCATACAGAACATTCTCAAAATAATAATGAAATATTAAGAAATGAACTTTCAATTATGATAATAATATTTCCATACATATAATGATGACTATAAAAACCTACAATATATATATGGACTATAAACGTGTATTACTTTAATATGTAAAATCATGGTGACAAAAATCATTTTATATATATATATATATATATAAGTAAGAGACAATTCGTTTTATATATATATAATTTTGTAGTGGAATTTGTTTGTAGCTGAAGTGTTCATTTTATTATATGGCTTTCTTCATAAGTTTCTATTTTGTGTTATAATATTTGTTAATTAATGAAAATTTATTTAATTAACACAAATTTATGAAAATAGAATTTCTCAAGTTTTGAAATATTAAAGTTACATTTGTAAGTTTGAATAACATAATTAACGAATCATAATAAACTTCATGTATTTTAAATATTGTTTTGAGAATTTCTTTTTATTTTATTTTAATTTGATGATATGTAAATTGAAGATCCAATTTAGTAAAGAAATTTTTTCTTTGCAATTCATTTAATAATTCGTGAATGATATGAATAAGAAATTTATTTTTGATTGTCATTTTGTTGAGCTGTATGTAATCTAGACACATACATCATGAACCATTCTTGTTTATAACCATCATTATTGGCGAAAAGAAAGCATTATGGCTAGGTTGAATGATTCCCACCTCTAACATTTCTTGAAGCATAAAATCTCTCTCTTTTCTGCATGTGTATAGCTATAAGGTCTGGTATTAGGTGGTACACTTTTAGGTTGCAAATTAATAGCTTGGTCATGATCTCAAGTGGGTGTAAGACCCTTAGGCACCTCTCCAAATACCTTATAAATGTTTTTTATAACTTTTTGGAGACCCATTGTACTAGAGGATATAGATATTCAACATATCATGAACACAATTGTGCAATTAAACCTTGTTGTCCATTTTAAGCAATTCTGTCATGCTGCTATATTTTATTACTTTTCACGGATTCCCTTGCATTGCTCTAACTTCAATTTCCCTTCCTCCTTAGCAAAATCTTATGAAAATATCTTGGAAATTAAGGGTCATTTTACCAATGATTTTAACCATTAGACCACTAATACAACATCAACACCACCCATTTGGATTGAAATCATGGGACTATCCAACAAATACTCGCCTATATTCAGCTTAATAGTATCGAGCTTCCCTAAATAATTTATGGTACCTCCATCTACAATCATTACTTTAGATTATTGTGTTGGATGTACAAACCAATTAATAATTTTTTCCAATTTTTAATTGATGAAGTTATGATTCTACCTAAATCGATCAATATTGTTACATTTTTCATTTTGATATATCCTTTTATATTGAGGGTTGGTGGAGTAGTGATGCTAATGAATGCATGACAAAATTTTGTTGATGTAGTCTCTTCTAGCTCTAGATTTTGTAACGATTCCACTTATTGATCTTCTTCATCTTCACAATCTACTTAGAATAATTTCTTCTTAATACATTTATGCCCCTTACTATACTTCCTGTCACAGTTGAAACATAATCACTTTTCTCTTGTTTCATCCATTTGTTGAGGATTCAACCTAGTCTATTTAGGAGACAGAGCATGTTTTTCTCTATAGTTATTAGTGATCAATTTTATAGAAGTCTACTTTCAAATTTCCTTACTAGACTGAAAGCATGCTCTAAAGATTTAGGTTCAAAAGAGATGTGCCTAGTGCTGGACGTTTTTATTTAAATTTCTCATAAATAATTCAACAAATTATCCTCGGAAATATTCTTTACCATGAGACTCAACTTTTGAAATTTTTGAATGTACTATAAAATTGGACCTTTTCGATGAAAAGTTACCGATTAACTAAATAATTAATTGCTCTTAGTATCCCCGTAATGTGATATCAATTCCTTTGTAAAAATGAAACAAGGTATTCCTTTTTCCTTTCAAAATCCCATTGATACCATAATTTTTGGTCATGTTCTAACAAAATGGATGTTATATTTACCTTTTATAAGGCTACCACTTGACTTAGATCAAAGTATTTATCCATCTAAAATATCCATGTAATAGGATCATTCCCATCAAACTTCCTCATATTGATCTTAAAAATGTAGTAGTTCCTTGGTGTTGGTTTAAATACTTGATGATGCGGATCTTGAATTGAAAATTCATGATCGTGATTCTAAGATTAAATACTTGTGCTCTCTAGTTGTGACAAAATACTAGTCATACATGATTGTCTCAACACCATTTTTCTCCTTATTTTCATGATTTCCTCTAAGATTTTGTAATATAATGTTTTTATTTATTTCATATTTTCATTCATGGAAAAATTTTATTTCTTCCCTATTTTCATTCATATTATTTTCCATTTCATCCATAATCTTTTGGTTAATATTTCCAACTGATAATTTCACAATTGAAAACTTAACACTCATAGCATCACTCATTTTCTTAAATTGTCTTTCTAATGTGGGATATTTAAAGTCTTATTTTTCTTCCTTAGTCATGAATGAGACTTCAATAGGTTCAATTGATGTAGTAGATTTATCTATAGGCATGTTGGAAAATAATAATAGCACGATCCTATTTTTCACCACTTTCAATCACCCAAAAAAATGGATCTTCTAATAAAAAATTATGTTACTTGTCATTTATGTACCCTTAAAACCATAATTTCAAGAATATTTGAATGGCTAACCTTGTTCTTGATATATCTTTAATATTTGATCTCTTTTAAATCTAAAACTTTGGTTTGTAATACTCTAATATGTCTTCTTTACAATTCAACATGTTTGACCTAAATTTGATGTATGAAGAAAAATTTATGGTAACTTTCCTAAAGCTTGTTAATGTTTGGCCTCTTCCCATGCGACAAATTTTATATCATACGAAAGTTTCCAATTATTCAAATATAATTATAAAATTTTCACTTTAGGCACTTCTATATGTCTCTTGAGATCCATGAATATTTCACAATTCGAAAAATGCTAGAAACTAATTTATAAAAAAATATGAAGCTAGCATGTTTGAAACTAATTTCAGGATCCTTCACAAACCCTAACTTCCATTGAGGACATGTTTAAAATTATGGCAAAAAAAACTCTTAAATTTGAATTAGATGTTCCCAAATATTTCTCCTCAATATGGTCCAAGCTTCACTATTTGAAACCTCTTAGAAAAATTTTTATAGCTAAAATTACAAACTAAACTATTTGAAATTGATTTTAGGAGTGTTTAGGAACCCTAAATTCCTTAGATCATATCTCCAAAAATATGGAAAACCAAATCCTGAAATATGAAATAGATGTTGCCTGATATTTATCCTATTTGTAGTCCAAGTTTCATTGTATGAAACCTTGCAAAAGAATTTATAGTGAAAATTCCAAACTGGTTCATTTGAAGTAGAAAAAGTCTAGGATCATGAGCTCTCATAAAAAATGTTATGAAACTTGTACCTTAAAAATGATAGGAAACTGTAACTACAGTCCTCTTTGAGTGGGGAAGATACTTTTACAATGAATAGAATGTACAATACAATATTTTATGATCTAAGACTAGGTCTTGTTAGTATGCACACACACACACACATATAGCTATATATATATATATATATATATATATATATGAGAGAGAAGAGTATAATTATAATAAAATGGGACCATGAGAGGTTCTAACCTACATAAAAATATAATAATAGAAATGTTTCAAGGTTAATATGGAACCCATATAGGTCTTACCATAGAACCATCCCAATTTGCAGAATCTTCACATTTATATCAAGGAGGACTCCAAACCTATTCGCTAGCTTCAACAACAAATGAATCTTTCCCTATAGGGAGTTGTAGAAACTAATCTTAGTCAAATTTATTGACCTTATTGATAGCCAATGGGTATCTCCTCTTGTTATCATTGCCAAGATGAATGAAAAGTGGATAATTGGGTTTATTATAGAGAACTAAATAAATCCACTCATAAGGACCACTTTCCATTACCATTCATTTGAACCAAGTACTAAACACATTAGCACAGAATAAGTATATCTCTTTCATAAATAGATTTAGTGGGCACATCCAGATTCATATTTATCTATAGGAATAGGAAATAAACTATGTTCACTTATCCTCATGGGACATTTGCCTATTGTTTTCTACCATTTTGGATTTACAACGCTCCTACAAATTTCCAATGAGTCATGATTGAAATATTTTTAAATTTTATTCATGATTGTGTGGAAATTTATATGGATAGATTTATATTTTATGGTGATTCATTTGAATTTTACTTAGACAATATATATAAAGTATTAAAGATATGTAAGGAATTTCATGTAGCCATCAGCATTATAAGAAGTTTTATTATGTTATTTGAAGGCATCGTGTAAGGGAATCATATTTATTTTAAAGGTATCACAATGGATTCGACAAAGATAAAGGAAATATTAAAATTTCCAACTCCATGAATTCAAAAAGAGGTGTGAATATTCCTCAGACATGCAAGTTATTATCGACACACTTTATTCAAAATTTTAGTCAAATAACTTGTCCTTTATTTTCTTCACTTACTAAAACAAATGGCTTAATATGGATAGATAACTACCAATGCTACTTTAAGGAATTAAAATCAAGGTTATCCAAGGCTCCCATCTTAAGAGGGCCAAATTTGTTGCTCTCATTGCATATATCAATAGATGTTTTAGATACTACTATTGGATTTTTCCTAGTATAACAAGAAGATAATCATCCATATTAAATATACTTTATTAGTAAATTTTCTCTCATGTATAATTGAATTACACTATAACAAAAAAACATTTTTTTTGTGGTAGTTCATGTAAGAAATAAGTTTCGACGTTATATAACTATATATCATGTAATTTTTCATATTTCCCAAGCTACCATTGAGTATCTAATGAATAAACCAATTATTAATGATAAAGTGACCAAATGGATATTACCATTAGAATAATTTGATGTAACCGTCATAAAAATGACAGGAAAAGACAATGTGATAGCATATTTCCTCTCTAGGCATACCACAAATGAAAATGAACCACTTATTGAAGATACTTATTCTGAAAAGAAAAAAAAACATTTTTTTTGTATTATATACTAACTCACCATTATTTGTAGATATTTATAAATTTTTCACTATAAGGAATCTTCCACCTCACCTATATCTAAAGGAACAATAGAAAATCATCATGCATAATTGGAGGTTTTCATGGATTGATGGATGCCTATTTTACACTAAGAAAAATCGTGTTATCTAATGGCATATGATATAGGATGAAATCCAAGATATAGTAAAGGTTAACATGACTTATGTAGGCCACTTCATAGATAGGATAATTGATTACAAACTACTCCATCAATGTTACTACTAGCCCTCAATTTCCCAAGATTCTAGACAATATGCGAAAATTTGTGGTATCTACCAATGCACATGAATGCTAGTTTAGTTAGATGAATTTTTGTTATAAGAACCTCTATTGATAGAAAACCTTGTGAAATGGAATATTTATTTCATTATACCCATCAATCTCCCATCTATAAGAAACTCCTCCATCGTGGTCTACACATATTACATTACAGAGTGGACGGAGGCAAAGGAACTCTTAGCTACAATAGAACAAGTAATGGAAAACTTCCTCCATGGGGAAATATTTTTCATATTAAGGGTACCAAAGGAGATTGTCACTAATGGAGGAACATGCCTAAATTCAAGACTCATTGAGGACATCATCAAAACATATAAGAACAAACACAGAGTGATAATGCTATGATATCCAAAGGCTAGGGGACAAGAGGAAGGAAAAAATAAGATAATTGATGCCATCATACCAAATATTATTCAAATCCACCTGAAGGAATGGGAAAATAGACTTTTGGAACCATTATGGGCCTGTTAGATGACATGGTGAAATACCATTAGTTTAAATCCATATGATCTAGTTTATGGAAATATAGTTATTTTACCTATAACGACAAAGGTATACAAACCTTGAGAATAACAATACATCTTGGCATGAACTTATATGAGTCACAATGAAAATTAATTCTCTAGATGAATGAGTGATATGAACTTTATCAAACTTCTCTACCTCAAAAAATTGTTTTTCAACAACAAAGACCTCAGTTTCTCAACATGTTCATAAAGAAGAAAAGATTCAAAAATATTGGACCTTGTTTTTCAACTTGAGATTTAAGAACTTCAAAACAAAATTGTGCTCTTGTTGGCCTGAACCATACATTATTAACACCATATATGAAAATTAGGTCCATTATGATGCACACAGTTGATGAGGAAAGGAATCCACTAATGGAAAATGGGTACACGCTTCAACTATATAAGAAGGCCCTATTAAAATAATCCTTTTTGAGAAAGATCAATGAAGGATGGCTTACCAATGATTTTGAGATTTACCATAAGGGATAGATCCCCACTAGATGATCCATTTATGATTTCCCATTGTTAAAGAAAAAGTAAAAATATAAATAAATAAATGAGAAATTGAAAAATAAATCATAAGTAGAAAGGAACTTTTTTTGTAATGGTTATATCAAGATCCTCATACTCATGAGACTTGTAGGCTATTGACACTTTTTGTATTTTTTCTAATAAACATTATCCAAAATTGATCATTATGTGGGGAAGGGTACTTCCCTAAAACACTAGTATGATGTTGCTACAACACCATTTCTATAACACCAACATGATGTGGTTGCAACACGATTGCTACAACACCAGTTCACAACACAATGCTACAAAATATTTTATGCAATAAAACCAACATTAGTTTTAGCAACAAATTCAAGATAACCTAATAAAACTATCGTGTTGCAACACCATTTGCAACCATTTCTTCAAAGCCTTTCAACTAGGCCAATACAATTTCTGTTCTTCCAACACCTTTTAATGCATGTTGTTACAACAAAGTTCAAAGCAGTTATTACAACACTTTCTACTGCAACACCTTTGCTAAAGAATAGTTATAGCTTGATCCTAGTTCCATTGTTGACGTCCTGAATAATATGGGATGTTACACACCTTCCATTGCCAACCTAGATAGAACCACCAAATCATAGTAAGAATTAAAAATATATGAATTTCCTTTTATATAGTTTCATTTTGAAGTGGAATAATCACACTTACCTTGAAATGATTTCAAGCATCATTTTACATTAACTTCCTTATCACTCCACTAGTAGTACACCCCATGATATGAACTCACCTTTAGCTCAGGATTGTAAACTATCATCTCCCAACAAAATTTTCATCTCCATTGTAACAAGTAGATTATCTAAGCTTGGAGCAAGAATTATTTGTGGTTCACTAATACACTAAGAAGCCTCCAATACCTCCTATTGAAAGCTTATGACCAAATTTGGACCATATTCTAGGTAGAAGGTTGCGTTGAGTATGAAAAAATACTACAAGGGTTTGATGATAATGTTGGACTCGAGTTTACTTTGAATTAATAATATGAAAAAAAAAATTAGAGGAATTTTATTTCTAGTGAATGAGGAGACCATAGCCACTATGTTAGCCCTGCCATATGTGTGAGAATGATGGCACTCCTAGAAGAATATTTAACTAGAGATAACAGAATATTTCTTAGATGAGGTGAAGTCCTGCTAAAGAAGGGAAATGACCTCAACAGAAAATCCTCGCTATAAGCTTAGGTCGATGTAGAAATTATTTTCTAGAATTATTTTACCTGTAAAGGATGCCATGGAATCATTTTCTAGCACCATTTGAAGTTATTGGACCACTTGAGGCATTAAAGGTTGATAAATATTCCTTCTCCCCATGGAAAACACTACAAGAGATGGCCACCAACATCTAGAAAGTTAGTTGTCTCAAGGATTCCCTATCACATCATTGTCTCGTGAAGCTGACGGTGTTGCATGTGCTCTAGTAGGTGCGCCACACCTAGGATGACCTTAAGAGGATACTAGAGTTGGATTCACCCTTGGCTAAAACATTGGCTACAACCCCAAAAGGAGTTATTTTTGTAACACACGAGGAAGTCGTTGTTGTGACACTAGAAGAAGGAGATGTTGTAAAACCCACAGCATCCATGATAGGAGCAATGGGTACAACATTAGAAGCACTAATAGAGCTATATAAGCTACAAGAGGAGGAAAAATATAGACATGATAATG
Organism: Pinus albicaulis; assembly: GCA_034641835.2. Lineage (NCBI taxonomy): Eukaryota > Viridiplantae > Streptophyta > Pinopsida > Pinales > Pinaceae > Pinus > Pinus albicaulis. The sequence continues at coordinate 1,018,836,171 of CM076583.1, forward strand.
ACCTGAAAATCATTGGAATTCAAACCCTTAATAAAAGGGCTACGTGTATGAATAAAAGACCCTCATTTGATGCCATATATAAAAAGAAGAGAATTATGTACTTGAAAAAGGAGGACCTACCTCAACCTAGTGTAACAAAAAATGAGGGGGAATCCCAAGAAGAGGTAACAAACCCCACTACCATACAAGAACCAAAAAAGGTAGTGGAAGAAGAAATAGAGGTCCTTGCTAAAGAATAAGAAACGAAATGATCCGAACTTATGTAGGAACACAATAAAAATATAAAAATACACATAAATGAAGAGGTGTAGCAAAAATAAGATTTCATTTCATTAATATGACACAACTGAATATCCTTACAGATGGAATGGAAATAAATTAGCTAGGGCACTAGTAACTTATCTCTGAGGATAGATGTGGTAGCTAAAGGCCTCTAAACGGTGTTAAAATGAGGCTCGAAGGCCTATTTATTATTTATAAACAATGAAAACCCATAACATCCAAAATCATAACCCTAGGAGATGAAGTGCCAAAACTATGGGCCCTGTTTGGGTAAATTGGTACATCAACTTCCCATGGACGTAAATTTGGCATATGATCTCTGTTTGACGTGCATAATACCTCATTAGAAATATATATTTGAGGACTACAAATTTTGATGTGAAAAACACCAATCACAGAGCCATGTTGCTCCTGGTTTTCCCAAAAAACATCGTTTAGTGCCTCAAAACGGCTCCGGAAGTTCAGGATCGGGAAAAACTGCTAAAAATAGTAAATTGTGCTATAATTAAGGAAACTAAAAGAAAAAATGGTGGGGCCCTAATTGGAATAGAAGGGTGGCCACCAATATCCACCTATATCATTTCCCCCCCCCCCCCCCTTAAGAAGAAATGGTCCCCATTGCGTTGAGTTCCTCCATGAGATGAGAAAACTTCTACTAAACTTGGTCCCTCGTGAGCCACTTGGCTTGGTGCATGATTTGGCCAGCTTTGACAACCCGATACAATTGGATATTATACTAGTGAGTGTTCTTGATTTGTGTGTCCATGATATGTGATGCAGGTCTTGATCAAATTCTAAATCTCTACTATTGTCTTCAATTCACGTTTTCACAAAAATCACTCTACATAATAAGCCTCCCTACTGCATAGAAATCCTATCTATAAACAATCTTTTTATTTCTACATTATACACTTGGAAAACAAAATCCAGAATGATGCACTGCTCTGTTCAATTATTTTCTTTCTACTATTGTTTTACACAAATTTACGTGGCCAATTTATAAGGAAAATCCTTTATCCCAATAATAAAACATTTCAAACCTCAGATCCTTACCCTATCATAGAACTAGAGTTATTTTGGAACTTATGTGATCGATATATAGTTTTATAAGGAAAATTTCAATACACAGGTAAAAAGCACAATGCCAAGAAGAAAAGTGCCCTCCGGTTGAGAAAAACGCAACACTTGACCAAAACATTGATTTTCGCCAGACTTCTCTGGATCTTCATCAAATTCTAAGTTGCTGAGGTACGATCCATAGGTTCAATGATGAATTCTTAAATAATCTAGTTGTTCCAATGTCATCCACGTAATTTACTTGGTTAAGAGTTGTGGCTATGTGAAATACGCACAGTGTAAAACAAAAAAATAGAGCTATCTAACACAGGACTTTTCCATTCCATTGTGAAAAACCTTTCAGCAGTTCAGGAAGAAAAAAAAACAATTTCAATACAGAAAACAATGGCATCTACAACCAGTCTTTCCTTCGATTACAAAAAATTACAAAAAAATAGATTTTTTCTTCCTCTGGCCCTCAATGGCTCGATTTTCATTACATTCCTCTTCGCTAAAATGCAGTTTTCATTATTTTAATATTCCCATATAATAAAATCTTTCAAACAACCTAATCCCTAATCTATTGGTCTAATACACACCTAAGCTAACAAACCTAACCCTTCCCTTACTAATTTGGCACTCCATTAACTCTTTACAATAGATAATAATTTAAAATAAATTCAAGAGGTCCAACCCTCTTTACTAAATGATTGTTGACCAATCAGGTCCATGGAATTGATTTCATTTGATGCTCATGCATCAGACTTCCGGGGAAGAAAATAATGATCTATCAAATCTTCAGAATTCACATGATATTTTTGTAGCTCCGTTGTTGTCATCCAACTATCATCTTCAACTGGTTCTCCCCTCCATTTGATTAGATAATGATAATAGGTTTTGCCTCTAGTATTCATTGTTGCTCTTTTCTCCAGGATGGCTTCCACTTCTTTCTTCATTGTCTCTAGTATATTTTCCTCCCAATTTTCCCCATCCGCAGGTTCATCTTGTGATTCTGCCTCTGTTTCCTTGTACATTTACAAATCTACAACATTAAAGATAGGAGATATTCCAACTCCTTCTGGTAGCTCAATATCATAAGCATTGGAGGAAAAATTCCTCAAAATTCTGCATGGTCCTATCTTTTTCATTTTTAATTTGTAATAGGTTCTTACAGGAAATATTTCTTTCCTTAGGTAAACCATAACTAAATCACCCACTTGAAAATCATTTTCTCTTCTTTTGAGATTAGCCCTTTGTTTATACTCCCTTCTTCTTTCCTACAACCTTTACTTGACATCTTCCTGCAATTTCTATATCTTTTCTGCAAATTCTTCAGCCTTTGCACTCCTTATATCCTTCTTTCCCAAATATCTAAGCTCGTATACTCCTTTAGGATGCATTCCAAAAATAATCTAAAATCAACTCATTTCGATACTCTAGTTAGGAGTATCATTGTAAGCAAATTCAACTTGAGGAACACTTGAGGAAGTGCCAAATCCCACTATTTTGGATGTTTGTAAACTAAGCTTCTTAATATATTTCCCAAGCTCCTATTCACCACTTCAGTTTTCCCATCCATATGAGCATGATAGGTTGAGCTAAAACTGAGCTTTGCACCTAGCTTCCTCCATAGAGTCCTCCATAAATTTCCCACAAACTTAGTGTCTTTGTCTGAAACAATACTTACAGGAAGCCCATGTAATCTTACAATTTCCGAGAAAAACAAATTGGAAATGTGAGTAGCATCACTAGTTTTCCTACAAGCAATGAAATGAGCCATTTTTGAAAACCTATCTACAATAACATAGATTGAATCATGTCCTCTTTTAGTTTTTGGCAAACCCAAAACAAAATCCATGTTGACCACATTGCAAGGTCTGTTGGGTATTAGCAATGGCTGACATAATTTAGTGTTTTGGCTCCTTCCCTTAGCATGTTGACAAACCCTGCATTTCTCAACAAACTTTTTGACGTTAGTTTACATTTTTGGCCAATAATTAAAATCACTCACTTGAGATAATGTTTTTTCCTACCTAAAGTGTCCAAATAGTCCCCCACTATGTTTAACTTTAATAAGATTTTCTCTCATTAAGCATTTACGAATACACAATTTTGTTTTTCTTGAAAAAAAAACCTCCTTGAATCAAGTACTCTAACCACTGGCTTCTATTATGAATCACAGGATATTGAGCAACTGCATATTTTTCTTTAAAATCTATGTCTTCCTTACACATATCAATCATCTCTTCAAATCCCAAGATGCCAATCTTTAGTTCTTTCACAACAAGATTTACTCGGCTCAAAGCATCAACAACTTTATTTGACTTACCGCTTCTATGCTTGATTACAAAGGTGAAACTCTGTAAGAAATCCACCCACTTAGCATGATTTTGGATAAAATTTGGTTGATTATTTATGAACTGCAATGCATGATTATCAGAATACAACACAAATTCTTTGGGAAACAAGTCATGCCTCCACTTCTTTAAAGCCTGCACAATAGAATAGAATTCTTTATCATAGGATCAGTACTTCTTCTTGTCCTCATTCAAATTTTAACTGAAATAATCTATCGATCTCTTCTCCTGACTCGAGATAGATCCAATTGCTATCCCACTAGCATCAGTCTCAACTTGGAAATTTTTATCAATGTTTGGCAAGGCCAAAACAGGGTTTTCAGTTATTTTCTTTTTCAACAGCTTGAAATTTTGATATGCTGCCTCTATCCACTTAAATGGTTGGTTTCTTTCCTATATTGTTTCAACTATCGGTGCACATATATGACTAAAACTTCTTATAAAATTCCTATAAAAACTGGCAAGACTTTGAAAAATTATTACCTCAACTATGCTTCTTGGAGTTGGCCAATTCACAATTTCTTGGATCTTTTCTAGTTCCATCTTCAAACCTTCTTCTAAGACTACAAATCCTGGGTAAACGAGCTCCTTCTTCATGAAACTACACTTCTTCAAATTTATTAGCAGTTTTTCCTTTTGCAAAGTGTCTAAAACCAACTTAATATGCTCCAAATGCTCTTCCTTATCCCGACTGAAAATTAGAATGTCATCAAGATAGACTATCATGAATTTTCCAGCATATTCTTCTAAGCCATCATTCATCAGTCTCATAAATGTACTTAGTGCATTAGTGAGCCCAAAAGGCATCACTAACCATTCATACAACCCATTGTTGGTCTTGAATGTTGTCTTCCATTCATCCCCCTCTCTAATCATTATTTGATGGTATCCACTCTTCAAATCTATTTTAGAAAAACAATTTGATCCACTCAAACAATCTATCAAATCATCCATATGTGGCAGGGAAATCTATACGTGATAGTGATCTTATTTATTGCTTTGGAGTCAGTACATATGTGCCATTCACCGTCTTTCATTGGAATGAGCACTGATGGTACTGCATAGGGGCTAATTCTTTCCCTTATTAGTCCATTATCCAACAACCCCTACACATGTCTTCCAACTTATTCATTCTCCCGAGGAGTTAATCTATGTGCTACGTTTTTTGGTAAACTTGCACTAGGTATTAAATCTATGTGATGGTTGATACTTCTGATTGGTGGCAATGCACTTGATAATTAATCAAAAATAATGTCAGTATAATCATTTAGCAGATTTTTAATTTCCACAGGCAGATTGCCTAAATTGGTAGAAGTAAAAATTACCTTGGGTTTACCCTCAACAAGAAAATGTATTTCTTTCTCCTTCTTGGCTTATTGCAGCAATTCTTTTCCATTGATCATCATAACATTATTTCCAGTTGTTCCTTTATCTTCTTCATCCTTCAAAGGAAACAACGTATGATTCTTCACATCCTTCTCTAAGGTATAGGTGTTCCTTCTGCCATCATGACTGAATTTCCTATCAAACTGCCAGGGTCTTCCCAGAAATATATTGCACACATCCATTGTATCACATCACACAGTATGACATCTTTGTATGTACCAATTTGTATCTCTACTTTGCATTGTTCTGTCACTAAGGGCTGATGTCCTTTTTGTAACTAGGACACTTTATAGGGAGTAGGGTGTACCGCCTTAATCAACCCAAATTTCTCAACCATATCTATGGAGACAAGATTGTTAGTGCTTCCACTATCAATCACAACCTTGCATCATTTTTATTTAGACTTGCATACAACCCTGAATAGTATCTTCCTTTGAGTTGGCTCATTTTCTTCTTTCTCTACCTTAAGCAACACCCTTTTTAACAATAAGGACTCTCCTGTCTCAGGTGGCTCTTCTTTCCCCATGACCTGAGGTTTTTCTTATTTTTTCTCTACTATATTCACATTCATTTGGTTTGCTGTTTTATTTTGAGGGAAGTCCCATGATCCATGTCCTAATTATCCACATATGTAACATCGAATTTCTCTTCCTCGACCTCTACCTCTAGGTACAAATCTTCCTCTACCAAAGTCTCCTCTCTATGGTGGTCAGTTACTCGAACCTCCTAATTCATTCTAACAGTGATAGAACCTTGGTCTATAAGTTCCTCTAACTTTGCTTTCTCAACATTTTATCCTCTACCTTCAAATCTTTTTTATATGCATTTCAATTGTCTTCAGACACACCAGACTAATTTCATCTTGTATGTCATATCTCAAGCCATTGATATATCTGGCTACCTTTTCTACGTCATCCTTAGCATTTCCTTCTCTAATGCTCAACTTGTAAAACTCCTCTATGTACTCCTTGATAGTCATTCCTTTCTGCCTCAAGTTTTGTAACTGTCTGAAAAGGTTCAACTGGTAGTCTTTCAGCATGAATTTACTTTTTAATTTGCTCACCATTTTATCCCACTACTTGATCTTGGGCTTTCCCTTTCTCTCCCTGGATGTTTGTAGTTCATCCCACCAGATAGCTACATGGCCCTTCAACCTGGTGGTTGTAAATTTTACCTTCTTTTCATCTTCAAGCTCCTCATAGTCAAAATAATTATCTAACAAACTGATCCAATCCATCATCTCTTCCACATTAAGGTTCCCATCATACAAAGGTATTTTAACCTTTGGTCTTCCACTTGTTTTTTCCAACATCTTGAAAACTTTAGTGGCTTAGCTTTATTCCTCTTCTTCTTCCTCAGAAGATTCCTCTTTAGCACTGGCATCCCCCTCATCAGGTGCTTTCTTCTAGGAATTTTCCATTGTCCCCATTCTTGTGCAAAGATGTTGAATCTCTTCCAGCAAAATTTCATTGGCTACAAGTCTTCCCCGGCCTATGCCAACTCCTCTTCTTGGCGGCATGTTTTCTGAAGTACTAAGAGAATAACTCAATTCCTATCTAGGCTCTGAGACAAAATGATCTAGGGCTTCATTGAATTCTAAATCTCCATGTTGTCTTCAATTCACGTTTTCACAAAAATTACTCTACATAATAAGCCTCCCTGCTACATAGAAATCATTTCTATAAACAACCTTTTTATTTCTAAATTACCAAACTTGGAAAAAAAAAAACTAGAATGATGCACTGCTCCATGTGATTCTTTTCTTTATAATTTTGTTTTACACAGATTTATGTGGCCAATTTATAAGACAGATCCTTTATCCCAAAAATACAATGTTTTAATCCTCAGATCCTTACCCTATCACAGAACTGAAGCTCTTTTGGAACATATGTGATCGATCTATAGTTTGATAAGGAAAATTTCAATACACAAGTAAAAAACATAGCACCAAGAAGAAAATCACCCTCCAGTTGAGAAAAACGCAGCGCTCGACCAAAACTTTGATTTTCGCTGGACTTCTCTGGATCTTCGTCAAATTCTAAGTTGTTCAGGTACGATCCACATGTTAAATGATGAATTCATAAAGAATCTAGTTGTTCTAACAGAATCCATGTAATTTCCTTGGTTAAGATATGTGGCTATATGAAATACGCACAACATAAAACAAAAAAACAGAACTATCTAACGCAGGACTTCGCCATTCTAGTGTGAAAAAAATTTCACTAGTTCAGGAAGAACAAAAAAAAATTCAATACAAAAAACGATTACATCTACAAACAATCTTTCCTTCGATTATAAAAAATTACAAAAAAAAAATAGAGTTTTTCTTCCTCTGGCCCTCAATGGCTCGATTATCATTACATTCCTCCTCGCTAAAATGTGGTTTTCATTATTTTAATACTACCATCTAATAAAACCTTTCAAACAACCTAATCCCTAATATATTGGTCTAAGACACACCTATGCTAACAAACCTAACCATTTCCTTACTAATATGGCACTTCATTAACTCCTTACATTACATAACAATTCAAAATAAATTCAAGAGCTCCAACCCTCTTTACTATAGGTTTTAACCCTGAAAAGAAATTATCTACACACAAATCTTCTAACAGAAAATAAACAATAGTGAGAGCATAAAACATAAAATAAATAAACATAGAGATTTTCCCCTGGATCCCAAATCGGGATGACCAGCTTGATTTTTCATTATATTCCTTTTAGTGCTAGAACACATATATATACATGCCGAAGCATACATAAACCCCAATCCATTAACCCTGGATTAGAACATAACCTTAGTTCCCTTGACCGGATCTACAAAAACACCAGGGGCCGAAAAACATCGTACCCAAAAACCATGTGCAAAACCATGCACAAAACCATGGGCACATACTACCCACCGGAAATTAAGGACCAAAAATTTTCACCGGGGCGCTGCCTCAGACCCTGACAGGGGGGGCTACCACCCCCCCTGTGACCCCCCCGTTGCGCACAGTGCGATAGCCCCCCCTCTTACCCCCCTGTGTGTGCTTAGTTGTGGAAAGAATATAACACATACCCAACATTTACTAAATGATTGTTCACCAATCAGGTCCATGAAATTGATTTCATTTTATGCTCCTGCATCAATACAATCCGTGGTGACCTGTTCCATTGAGTCTAGGTTTAACTATGTTGGTTTGAGTTGTTTTGCAATGTTGGAGGTGTCCAATAGAGGTGGGAAGTAAGGCCAAATGTGGTCTACATTGAACACTAGGTGTAGACCAAGGAATGGTGGAAATTTTAAGCTCAAATGCATTGTTCCATATAGCATTGGCGATGGTGTATGGACCATATCAGAGCAAGAAAAGATTATGGTGGGGTCCAGCGAGGCGCTCATTCTGCAAATGTAGCCAAACTTTTTCGCCCACCTATAATTTGTGTGGCACCTGGTGTTGATAATGTCGCTTCTTGTACTTGGTATTACCTTTGTCCAATATGTCATGAACCTGTCGACGTATGTGCTGAATGTACTCAATAGAGTTGTTTGCCTTGTCATCTTCAAACAACACATGAGCTGAATCGACCTGAATAACTGTAAAGGGCATGGCTACGTCAATGGGGCATAGTGAATGGAATCCCAAGCCACCTAAAAGGTCCTATGTTTGGTTGAGTTGTGGAGAGCTCGGTTATAGCTGTGTTGTACATAGGGGAGGCTCTCATCCCATGTGCATGGATTCTTTGAGTTGTACATGCACAAAATGTGTACAATCATCTTGTTGACGACCTTTGATTGACCATCAGTTTGGGGATGGAAAAATATGGACTTGGTGAGCTTGGTGTCCAACATTGACTAGAGGATGGACCAAAATGTATTGAGGAACCTGCTATCTCGATCTCAGATGATAGAGTGTGGGATCCAAAAGTGTACCCACACTCATTCAAAGAAGAGTTTAGCAATGGTTTCTGTTGTGATATTCTTCTTGCAGGACACCATAATGGCCATCTTTGAGAATTTGTTGAGGATCATGAAAACATAGTCGTTTCTATGCTTAGTGGAAGGAAGGCTCAACATGTAATGCATGGAGATGGATTCCCAAGGTCGACTAGGAGTAGGAAGCGAAGTATAGAGGCCTTGCTTCTTGATGGCTGGTTTGGAAATGGCACAGGAAATGTAGGATCTGATGTACTTCCTAACATCTAGTGGAAGTTTCAACCAATAGAAATACTTCTACAGTACTACAACAGTTATCTCAACCTTGAAATGCCTAGCGACCCGACTGTATTGTACTTCCCAAAACATCTTGGCATGCTCACTTAAAGGAGCACAAAGGTGTTCTGACATAGAACTGCATCTTGGAGGTGAAAATTTGGAACTTGCTTACCCTCCAAGAGCATCTTGTATGTGCGACTGAATTCTGGATCACTCTTATAGAGATGCAGCCAATTAGAAGTCTCGTGCCCACAAGAGTTAAGCATGATGGTTAGCACGAATATTGGTAGTGAGTTGAGGTATTTTGCAACATTATTGATGCTTCCCTTCCTATACTTGATGTTAAAATGAAAATGTTGCATATATGTGGACTAATTCTAATGCTGATCATTCTGCAACTTCCCTTGTGTTTGTATGAAATATAGGGATCAGTGGTCTGTGTGGATGACCGTTTCCTTCCCTAAAATGTAATGCTTCCATTTTCGACAAGCTTGTATAATGGAATACATCTCTTTGTCTTAAGTGGGATACTTCTGGACTGTATTGGACAATTTCTGACTCTGATATGCCATTGGATGCCCTTGTTTAGTAAGAACTGCCCCAATAACATAGTATGAAGCATCTGTATCGATCTCAATTGGTTGTCGTAATTATGGTAATATGAGAACTGGGGCAGAGCAGAGTGATGTTTCAAATCAATGAACACCTTCTGTTAAGATTCATACCAAAATATATTTTCTTTCACTACTCCCTTGCTGACTTGGCTCAAGGGCCAAGTGATCTATGAGAATCCCAACATGAACCTGCAATAGAAATTGGCAAGACCCAAAAAGCTGCAAGGATCTGTTAGAGTGGTTGGGGCTATCTAATCCTGAATTATTTGGATCTTTGCTAGATCCACATGTACCCCCCGTTCATCAATAATGTATCCAAGATACTGAACTTGGGTCATGCCAAAAGTGCACTTCTCCAAATTGGCACACAACTTGTGTTGTCGTAGTGTTTGAAAAAATTGTCGGATGTGGTGGAGGTGCTCTTCCCAATTCTGGCTGAAGATCAGGATTTCATCCGAGTACATTACTACAAATGAGTTGGTGAATGGTGCAATATGTCATCCATCAGCCTCATGAAGGTTGTGGGAGCATTCGTCAACCCATAAGGCATGACCAACCATTGGAAAATTCCCTCCTTGGCTTTGAAGAACGTTTTCCAAACATCAGAGGGTTTGATTGGTACCTGGTGATACCCGAACTTCATGTCGATCTTGCTGAAATATTTTCCCCCCTTGATTTGGTCCAGAGGGTCATCAATCCATGGGATCGGGTACCTATTCTAGGCAGTCATCTTGTTCATCGCCTGATAGTGATAACCGAGTGTCCAATTCCCATCCTTCTTCTATACCAACACGACTGGCCTCCCATAGGGCGATGAAATTGGTTGGATGTGACCTTTCTGCAATATCTCCTGAATCTGCCTCTTCATTTCTTCTTTCTCCAAAACAGAGCGTCGATAGATTGGTCCATAGGGGAGTGGTGCACTTGGGGTCAGATCGATGGGGTGATTGAACTGACTGTGTAGAGGCACCCCTGCAGGTGAGGTGAATATGTCCCCGTACTCCTCCACAACCTTGTCCATCGTTTGTTGTCATGCGGAGGAGCTCTGTCTGGAGGTTATGGCCACAGTCTTCTTCTTCCCCTCAGGGCAGATTATCAGGAAAAAAAATTTCCCAGTTTTGGAAATGAGCTTACTGCATTTTTTTGTAGTAACCAAAGAGATAGCGGTAGGCGGTGCTACCTATGGTATCTTGATCAACTTATTTCCCAAAGTAACAATAACAGCACGAGGTCAGGACACATACACAAAATGTCTCTTACACAAGTATGGTTGGCCTAATAATACATCAAAAACATCAAGAGGAGAAATCTCACATAATACCTGATCTGTGAAGGGCTTGATGTTGTAGGGAAGGCAACACTATTGGCTAACACAGAGATCCCGACTTTGGTGAAGCCACCTGATGGTGTATGATTGTGGGAGTGTTGTGGATGGAAATTCCAACTGCTTCACGACCTATGTTTAAATCAGGTTCTTTTGGATCCCACTATTAACAATGAACTGCAGTGGAGAACCCTTTACCCACATATGGGAATGGAAGAGGCACTCCCCCTCCTCTGGATCTTTTGGTTCCTCCTTCTGGATCTTCATGGTGGAAACAATGGTGTTGGGCTCTGCATTGATAATATGCTTCCCTTTATCATTCCCCTTGTCGAGTTCTTATTTAGAGTCAGAGCATGCATCCGATTCATAAGCCTTCATCTCAGCCACCAGTGACTTCTTGGCGTGACACTCACTTGTGTTGTGAGTGGAGTTCTTATGGAACTCACACCACTTTCCCATGTCCTTCTTTGGTTTCACAATGTTGTTATTTTCTTTCGGCTTTGGTGGGTTATCTTGGGTCATTCCGCCTTGGCTTTGTCCTTTGTTCTATAGCTAGGGGGCACCTTTCATTGCCGATGATTCACAGATCCAAAGTCTCACTTCTTCTGTTTTAACTTCTGCTCAATCTTGGCAGCATACTAATATGCTCCACCAACAGATGAGATATCGAGGAACTCCATTTTCTCCTAAATGTATCTGTGCAGACAACTTCAGTACATCAACACCAAGTGTTTCTCCGAATCTTCGATACCCACTTTTGTGTGCAGGGTATGGAACATATTGATAAGATCATACACATCTTGATTCGTTTGCTGCCGCAACGTAGTCCATTGTATGTACTTGTCCTCATAGCTCCCCATAGAATAATATTATTCCCTGATGGTGTCTCAGCAAGAATTCCAAGTGGGTACGACCGAAAATAGAGAGGGTTCCATCTCATACTTTTTCTCACAGTAGGTTTCCCACCAGTCCTTCACATGGGGGGTTGACTTTGAGGAGTGCAAAAGTAATATTTTCCCGATTGGAAAAGTCATGAACTAAGAAATACCCTTCTCATAAATTCAACCATCTATATATGATGTCTGCATCTATTTGGCCCTCAAATATGGGAATGTCAAAGTTTACTTGTACCTTAAAAGGAGTTGCGCCTTCAGAGTGGCTGCTAGATGCAGATGGGCCGCCGGTGGGAAATTGTTGAAGGTTCTGGGCAAATTTATCCATCATCATGTTCCTTCATTTCTTGAGGGCCTCCTCAAGCAATATTTTGATAGCATCTCCTACTCCCTCGTCTTTCTTTTCGTCCCCCATGGGCAACCATTGGGATTTGCGAGATTGGTATTGCAAAGGTTAAACTAGATTGAGCATTAACTCCTCATACCCTGACCTCGTTGGGGACATGCAAAGAAGGATCGAGGAAGAGTAGATCTCTCTGATACCACTGATCTAGACTTATGCAAAAACGCAATAAAATACAAAAATACACATAAACACAGATATGTAGTAGAAATAAGACTTCATTTCATTAATATCACATAACTGACATATGCTTATAGACAGAATGGAAATAAACTAGCTAGGGTGTTGGTAGCTTCTCTCTGAGAAGAGATGTGGTTGCTATAGGCCTCTGAACTATGTTACAATGAGGCTCAAAGGCCTATTTATTATTGATAAACAATGGAAAACCCTAACATCCAAAAACCTAACCCTATGAGAAGAAGCGCCAAAACTATGGGCCCCATTTGGGCAAATTGGTACATCAACTTGCCGGTGATGTAACTTTGGCATACGATCTATTTTTGACGTGCACAATACCTCGTTAGAAAGATCTATCTGAGGAATACAACTTTTGATGCCATAGCTCTCGGTTTTCCTAAAAACGTCATTTAGGGCCTTAAACCAGCTCTAGAAGTTCAAGACCTGAAAAAACTACTATAAATAGTAAATTTTGCTACAGTTAAGGAAACTAAAAAAATGAAAGAAACAATGGTGGGGCCCCAAGAGGAATATGCGGGTGGCCACCAATATCCTCCTGGATCACAAAAGGAATTGTGGAAGAAGAGGTGGAAATCCTTATTGTAATAAAATAACCAACAAGTGAAGGCTTGGAAACCCCTATTATAACATAAGAACCGACAAGGGAAAGTATGAAAACCACTAATGTAACAAAAGAACCAATAGGGCGAGGCTAGTAAGAAGGATCTTATCCAACACAAGGAGATGATATGAAGGAGAAAATGGGGGGTAAGGAGGCTACAACACCAAAAGTAGGAGTAGAAAAATAGAAAATAGTTGCATCTTAACAATCCAATGTTGTTGTACAAGATTTGAGGAAAATCAAGAAGGCTACGAGAAAGAAGAATCATGTAGTTATATTTCTCTTTGTGCCATTGCATTCATCTGTTATTATAATAAATAAAATATTAGAGAAGAGAAATAAGGACTTGAAATATAAGATTAATATTCAAGAATCCAAGATGAGGGCTGACCAATATTTTGAGGGAATTAATACCTTTATCAGGTTTTTGGACTCTTTAATGATCCAAGGTACAAATATAAACCATTTTCTAGGATAAAGGAACATGTTCAAGAAAAATTACAAAGAGATAGGACCTTTGTCCAAGAAAAGGGCATCTAAACATAGGAGGAAATGCATGAATTATAGGAAGTAGCTACTTCGACATAGGCCAAACTTGTGGAAATAAAGTTTCTCAAATAGACATACAAGACATATGTGGGAAGGCCAAAGAATATAAATGGAAAGAGATGACGGTAGCCTATGTAAAGGGGATGATGTTAGTAAGGGGTCAATGCTAGGATATCAAGAGCCTCAAAGAAATATGGGAAACACACCTGGAATTCAAATGGTCTAAATGGGACTAACGGAAGAAGGAGATCAAAACAAACGCAATAAAATCGTCTCAGCTACAGGCGTGTGTGGAAAAATTATAAGAAGAAAAGAAGAAACTTGGCTTGTTGCTATAATTTTCCCTCGATTGTTGAGCACCCTCTCTTGTGTACACCATGTATTTTCATGAAAAGTATATTATGTTGCATATAAAGGAATAAATGAAAAGTAACACTTAAAGATAACATCTCCAACCACTTCTCTTGAGGCTTAAAGAGAAGAATTTTCTTTGTAAACTCTATCAACACAATATTTTGATTCACCGTGATCCTACAGGGAACCCCAATCATTTTTGGGGGGATTAAGGACCTTTGAATCATATTTAAATAATATTTCTAATTGTAATATTTCTCACCAAGTAGCTAAAAGCAATGATAGTTGTTATAGCATGTGGGTTAGAGGGGAGTACTTCAACCCCTAAGAGGTCCTTGTCATACATTACATATAGATAAACTCTAGATCTCATGCAAATTTCATGGCTAACATAGAGGAGAGCCAATTCATAATTGCAGGATATAGATACACCTGCTAGATAAATCAAGGTCAAATAGTTTTTCTGCAAGATGGGAAAAAGTCATAAAGGACATGAGAAAGAGAGATCCATTCAACCCTCACAATCTTGTAGTTTCCTCAGAAAGAGTGCACAGGTACATCATATGCATGTAAATATGTAAAAATGAATGGATTAGGTTGAACTTCCATTACCCTATGATTTAGATGCCTACCTCAGAGTATCAAACTGATTACAACATGTCCAACGAGAGAGAAGTTGTATGTTGGAGAGAGATTTTAAGATTGAAGGGTTACCACTATGCTAATGATGTGGGAGAGTTGAAATACAGTATTGAAAATCTTTTTGCCAATTCCTACTTTTGTAACTTAGAGTAGTTATTAGATTGCATAAGGGCATGCAACAACTTTGGCTAGGGGGAAATGATGGGTGTCCAAATTGGCATGTTTTCTGCACCTATTCACCACCTTTTGAATACCCTTTTTCCCATTTTCATACCATTTCACAACTAAATTTGCTCACGATGATGCAGTTTTTACTAAGGTATAATATTTCTCTGATTATGCCATCTTTAATGTTCATTCTTGTGTATTAAAAAAATAATCCTCCTTTAATGCTAACTAATTAGAAATAATGAGAAATACTCTAGATAGGTTCATAAAAGTATTTATCAAGGCATCATTAAAGGATTACTTGGAGGGGTTTGGTTGCTACAACACCTTCACATTGCTATACCACTTTCATGTTGGTACAACACCTTAACCTTGTTGCAACATTTCCATTCCATTGTTTCTATAACACCCTTAACATAATGACTGTTTATGTCAACAACTGCAACTCCTTATCCACAATTTTGCAACTCCATGGAAAAATTATGCAACATGAGAATCCTACAGTTCAGGTCAACTAACAAATGAGCATATGGCATTGTTTGTTTCCCAAAAAAATGATCAACCATTTGTTGCCTAGTGAAGGAATGACAAAGGTGGTTGGCCCCATCCAACATAGAGGATTTTATTGCACCCATTTTGACCCATCCTCCCACTTGTTACGATGTCTGAGTTAGTCAACAAATGTTTTAGATTTTTTTTTTTGATAATTTTGATGTAATAGACAAAGATGGCATGATAATATAAGGTTCTCATGGTTGTCCTCTAACACCATGCTTAATTTAAGAGATTGAAAATTTATGTATGCATACCCTTCTCTATTCAAACAAGAGAGAGAGGAGAACTAGAGTATTGTAATTGCATTCTGATTACTGTTGATACAAAGCTTGTTTTTTCCTGTTTAAATTTTGTTTTATGTGCGTGATGTGATGATAGCATAGATGTGTTGTTGCATAATTAACTAGTGCCTCATCTAAAGAGGTAGGGCCCCTTCCTTAGTCAAGTATTTCCTGTATTTTAGCTAGGTTAGTTTATGTTTCATTTGTAGTTCAATTGATTCAATAATTTACTCCATTTTTCTAATTGTTAATGTTGTTTCAACTTAATTGAATTAGTGATTTACTCTATTTTTTGATCTACCATTTCAATTTTGTTTTAATTTATTGAATTTGGTTTCCTCCATTATAGTTTTCTCAACACTTTAATATATAATCAGCTGGAATTTCCAGACACATGCTATGGCCATACCATGGCTTTGTCTATGCACGAAACATTGTCATGCATAACAAGTAGGTGTCTTCGTTGGTTGTGGGAATTGCATATTTCTTCAAGTTGTCGATCGAAATGTGGTAGTTTGATAAAGCTTACAATTATGGGAAGGTGAGGAGATGGGTTCCTATAACATCCCTCGGTATATCACGTGCAAAATGCACAGGGTTAGAAATTTTTACTAGTTTGACAAGCATGTAATATTCCCAAATGACTTATCCCATACACCTTAACTCATAATCAAAGGATATAATCATGATTATCAAGTGAAGTAACCTTATAAAATGAATGTAAAAGCTCATAAAGTAATAACCATCAATGTAAGTTGTTAACATAATGTTTTCTGGTGCAACTTTGCATCATTAATATTGTTCATTTAATCGGGCTTGTTAATAACACATTGAATCATGCAATTTTCAACATCATGCAAGGTAGCAATATCATAAATATAACAGAATACAAATATTATAAAGATAACAAAATTAGAAAACATGTAGATGGAAAATGATATACTCTTGAAACCTCGTATGGAAAAATATATATATATATATATTTTATTAAACATTTTGTAATGGATTTCACACCTCATTCAATGACAAAATGGGATTCCATTTCTTCTCCATTATTGAAATTTTTATAAGAAGAAAACATAGTCTTTAATTCAAACATAATTAAATGGAGGCCATTACAATAAAATATTGTCATGTTTCTGAACACTTTATCCCACTATTCTTCAAGCACAATTTCTTCGTGGCTTGGTGGTTTACCGTTGTAAGTTACCTGTTATAAACTACGGTTGATGATCTTCCATTCTGCATGTAACAAAAACAATACTTATTGACTTCAACGCCTACAATAGTATTAGTTATAATCCATGTTTTGATTGCTACAAAGAGTTTAGTTTAGAAACTATCACTCGATTCTTTGCGAAAGTCATTATTCTTCGTGTAAACACTATCGCCAGTGAAATGTAACATCACGACTATCAAAATCTAAAATATTATGACCTTTCTCATCGTATATCCAACCCCTACCAGTTCTCATTTATATATCAAAACCATTAACAATATTTTATGCATTATACCCTTGGACTGAAACACTTTCTTGCATATGCAGAAATAAATTTCATATAGCTAAGCATATGCAGAAATAAATGTCATATAGCTAATATTTATTTTTACATGCAATTATCAAGTAAAATTCCATTACTACTTAATACATGAAATTCCATAACTATTATTTTCTAAACCATATTTTTAATCCATCTAATCAAAATGAAAAACCATGGGAATAATTTTGCACAAACATGGCATTGTTTTCCAGTTCTTATTGAAAAACCATGGGCAACAATCTACTTATTTATTCTAATTCAAATCATTCTTGTCATTACCTAAGTACCAACGTATGAAAATAATATAAAATAGTAATTCTTTTTTCGTATATTTCAAATGCACCATAAAAGTGCATAAGCTTATTAAAACCCTCATATTTCTCCATATTCCAAATGAAAAACTGCATTTAACTTTATAATAGTAACTTGCAATCTGCATGTGAATGAAGAGTGTGCATGAAATTATAAAACCATGATTTTTTATCAATATCTTAATTGAAAACCAAATTTATAATAACTTGAATGTGAATAAAGAGCATGCTTGCACTTTAGAAAACCATTATTATTCAAAGAAATCACCATAGTTAACTTAGATTCTCTCCATGCACAAGAACCTAGTTAATTTATCTCTCAAATATTTTGAACAAAAATATCATATTTAACTTATCTTTCCATGCACAAGAACCATGCAAAATTTTCAAAGATATTAACACAATTAATTTATCTTTCTACCCATAAAACCATGCAATCTTTTCGAGAGAATAAACGTACTTTCAATATTTTCAAGAGATTAAACATAGCTAACATATGTCTATGTGCACAGTAACCATGAAAGTTTTTCCAAGAATATAATATAATTAAATAATCTTTGCCCAAAATAATTAATAAAGTTTCTAAAACAAAATAAACATAGTTAACCTATATCTCTATGCCCAAGAACTATGAATGTTTTACCAAGAATTTAATCTAATTAACTAATCTTTTCCCAAACATCTAATGAAATATTTCCAACAAAATAAGCATAGTTAACTTGTCTCTAAGTACCAAAAGAACTATTTTTCCAAGAATTTAATATAATTAACTAATATTTGCGTACAAGAATTTATGAAATATTTCCAACAAAATAAACATAGTAAACTTTTCTCTATACTCTATATAATTAACTAATCTTTTCATGCAAAAATTCATGAAATATTTCCAACAAAATAAACATAGTAAAATTATCTCTATAGTTTTCCCTTCACTTCCGCAGAGTATCCAACTGCACATATCATGCAAAGAACAATTTCGACGAATTCCCTTTGATGGATCTCACTTTCCACGATTTTTGGATGACCACAAAATGGACACTCAGAAACGATATTTAATTTTCTTGTTTCTTAGGAGATGCTCCTTTTGAAGCAGTCGACTCCTTTATTTTCCCCCAAGCCAACCACCCCTTGATATTTTAAATTCCAATATATTGCCAAAATGTCTGGGAAATTCATTATTGCATGGGATCTTAACTGAATCTTTCCCAGATGTGGCAGCTAATAATCAAAATAATTACAATGCAAGCCGCAAGTTCTAGCTAGCACAACTCCAGTGAGCGATGAGAGCTCGTCCCTGATTTCACTAACAAGAAGTCTCTGATCCATGGGTTCTTTCATAGAGGTAACGACAAGCCAATTCACAACAGATATTGTTTTCCTTTCTCAACTGGTTACATAGTTTCCTCCACTGCATGGGTAGTTATCCTTGCTAGAAGTTACTAGTATGTAGAAATTATCGCCGACGAGCCCATCCAAAATCAACTCTAATTTCAAGAAACATTATTTTTCCAAGGAAAATGCACCTGTCATGGTAATTGTAAGTTGTTCAAAACTCTAACGAATTATTGATACCCACTGTACCATGTCAAGAGAATGACCGCATGTCAACATATTAAAACAGTAACAATTCCATATTATATAAATGCTAAACAATAATATGTGATTCTAGGGATATTACAGTATTGGCCAGTGGGCTAAACCGGTCATTACAATTGTGGGAGATGGACTTTCCAACGTTGTCGATCACACAATCAACATGCCATTTTGAAAAGCATGTGTAATTACACCAGGACTCAGGTAACCTACTAGTTCACAATATGTCTAATATAATTTTCGACGTTAAAAAGAAATCTAAAGTGTATTGTAACTTTTTGTCGTGGAAGAAAAATTTGAAGCTTGCACTCTGCAATGGTTTGAATCTTGCACTCTGCAATGGCTTCTGCAGTACTTATTTTCCCCCTTTTCCCTTTACTTCAAAAAAAATCTTGGTTATGGCATATAAAGGGCAACATATTCACGGAAAAATGCACGGGAGACAGACTATCCGAGTGAAGAAAATGTGAATATGCTCTTGGAAAATGTGAAGAGCTTAGAGACTCTCTCATTAGGAGGAAAATGAGAGCTCTCCCTTAGCAATGTTGAGCGACTCAAATGGTTTGCAGATGAGCTTGTTGCTAAGCATCGATCAAGAATTTCGACGCCGATTCTGATCATAGCACTGAAGCAAGTGACCCCTAGCCACTGATGACTCTATATGCATAACACCATAAACCATTCTCGTCATTCTTAAAAAGTACTTGTGTTTTACATGAAAAACTACACTAAGGGAGGGGAGCGAAATCGGAATGTCGCTCTTTGTTTCATTAACACTTTATTTTCGGTATTGATGGAACAAGTAATTAAGTAATAAGGTTCCTAAATACAACTTCTAAAAAGTGATCAAATGTGAGATCCAAGTAGAGTTGTGTTGTTTTGTATCTGTATATGATCATCTCTTAATCTGTTGATGATGCCAACAAACAAAAAAGCCTCAATCTTTCACTATGTGTGGGTACTGAATGTAACTATTTACTAAGTGAGTTGATTTCTAAATTGAATGTAAATATTTACTAAGTGATTTATGAATTGAATAATTTGAGAAGGGTTTTTGTATATTGAAATGGCATAGTATATTAATTAATAGATTTTATTTAATTTGTTTTTTTGAAATTGTGTTTTTAGTTAAATATGTTTAAAATTAGATTCAATATTATAATCAAATAATTGATGATTGGATTATGCAGATGAGATAATCCAAATTTATAATTTTAAAATTTTTAAACCAAACTTAAAATAAATTAAATGAAAAAATTCAAAAAAAAATATAAACATTTATTAATTTGATTCCAAATGTTCATAGACAAGGCTGCATATCTAGGGTTTCATGCCACTTAGTTTAATTATTAACTTTTGAAAGATCTGAACCAACTCTGACATTTGAACAAGGGCTACAGATGCTAGAGATGGTATATATATGGTCAATTCATTTTGTAGAATACATGCTAACAAAGTTCAACCAACTCATGGCAACTATTTTTTTATAATTTAACTAATAAACGAAATGGTCATTTTATGGTATCTTTTTCCTTCATATTTTGCCAAAAATATTGTAGAAAAAATTAACAATTTAGAGTTTAAGGTATGTATTATGTAAAATAAAAAATTTAAGATATTTAAGATTTATCTCCAAATAGTTATGATCATTTTTCCATTTTAATTTACTTAATTAAAGAGGTGTCATATGAAGTAAATGTTTTCATCTTTATCATGACTTGATGACCATAGGCATAGGCATTTACCGACCATTTTATTTATATGGTTACAGTAATAACATAAGGTCGCATGGTAGTGATTTAACCTTCACATAACATTATAGAATATTAATAGTGGTGGATGAAAAATGAAAGAGTGAGATTTATTTTAAAAATAGTTAAGTCATTTCTTTCTTTTTAATTAAACTGGTTAATTAAAAAACATATCTCATATGAACACTAGTTAAGGATTTTGGAGCATGTGCTATTTGCAAGCCATGGTATTGTCCCATAGTATTTTATCAAACGTCTATTTATAAGTTAAAAATCTCCATGCAAAGTGAGATTAATCTAGATCATTAAATATATCGTTCATCTATTTTAAAATATATATATATGTGTGTGTGTGTTTTTAAATTATATATTAATTCTTTTTAAAATCAATGATAATAATACTAATAATAAATAGGTTATAATTTAGTTAATTTTTATGACTTTTTTTTTTAAATTGGGTAATGTTACATATTTCATAAAATACATATTTTGATGTTTTACATGATTTCTCTAATTTAAATAATAATCAAATATAAAAAATTAAGATTTATGTCAAAAACTAGTTATGCATTTTTAATTAAGATTTTTAATTTTTAATTTAATTAAAAATAATATTAAGTTCACATGTGTAAATTTTATTTCTATCATTAATTTATTAATTTTTATTAATAATAATTTTCTTTTATATATATAATTTTTTTTTTTAATCGTTTAATTAGTTTTATGATTTTTTTTAGATATTTAATTTTTAATTTAATTAAAAATAATATCACGTTCACATGTGTAAATTCTATTTCTATTAATTTTTTTATATCATTAACTTATTACTTATTATTAATATTTTTTTTATATATAATTTAAAAATATTATCATTTACTTAGTTTTTATGATTTTTTTTTTTTAATTTTAACCATATGAGATATATTTAAAAATATTTTTTTAAACATATACTACTTGTTTTTTTTTTTATAGCTAATACATAAAATAGTTTGATGAATTATGGCCATGTTATTAAAATTAAAATTAATATTAATAAAATATTTTTTTTAATTTATTATTTTTCATTTCTACTATCAATAGAGACATAATCATTGTTATGGTATTATTGTCGTTGCTACAACACCCTCTAAAATTTTGGCCTATATCCAAATTTCAAAGGATACTTTGACATTGTGAACTGTCGTTTCTCATAGCTAGAGTCATTCAATGTAAATCTTTTAAGTTTTCTAGTCCCTTTTGGAAGAAAACCTAAGTGTCATCTTATGGCATGGGAAATGTCACACATTGTAAAAGAAGAGTTATGGTTAAATGTAAGAGAAAACTTTGGTACCAATGGATCCTATTTACCATGTAGAGATGTACTATACTCATTGCCAAAGTTTTATGCATTGTTTTGTCAGTGTTTTCCTTGGCGTCACAAAGTGTATCTTAAGTGTCGCACTGGGGGGGAAGTGTTGTTTATCCATCACGTCAAAGGGATTATGTTGATTCTAAGTGCTGAGTGTTCAATGTTGTGCTGTTGAATGTTCTAAGTGTGTGATCATGTTCAAATTCTATCTCGGTTTCATCTTTGTCTCATCGATCCCACGCTTAACTAAATTCTAGAAATTTCATCTCAAAACAACCTGGAGTTACTCTACCCCTATGAACCATGCATTCCACAATCACAAGCCTTAACACTACATCCCTGCCTCCTAGAACTTCGAAATGTGTAGTCACTTCCTCCAAGGACTTGGAATTGCATAGTCACACTACTCATTAACAACTTCATGACCTCCAGAACTACGAAATTATGCCTTCCAACTAGTATATTTCTATGCATTATGTAATCCCAGTCTATAGTATGTCTCCTTGGTTCATTGAACTATGAAATTTTGGAATCCAAATACCCAGTCTACCTCTAGAATTTTGCATTGTGTAGTTATAGTGAGCAAGCCTACCTCACTGTGAGCCTCAACTATGAAATCCTACTTCTCAGCCTTCCAGAACTGTGCATTGCATAGTTGCAAGCCTCAGTTCCTCACTCCTGTCCTCTGGAGCTGTGCACTGCACAATCCCTGAGCCCTCCTACTAGTCCAGTACTCAGTTTTAGTCCAATCAATGGTTTTCATAAAGAAATTTAGTCTATGAGATTTTCGAACTGATGTCGTGTTGTCATGAGTGGATTTCATTTGCATGTATTGTATATCTTGACATGACGGGATGATGTCAAGAAATGAGGAGAAGGAGACTATACTAGAGGACACTTATGATTTTTTGAAGACAATATGATCGTTGAATAATAAGATGAAGAGACACTAGGTTGTTACAGAAAATGTAGGACCGAGATCATAGTGAAGCCTCCCTATTCTTAAGACTAGTGAAGGAGGAAGCGGAAGAAGATCAAACGTCTTTTCTGAAGACACAAATATAGAAGTACGAGGAGAAGTTTGACATCGACACATCATCATCAATTCCATGTCATCAGTGTCAAGTCATGTCTTATCAAGGTATTATTTCAAGATTCATGAGTCATCATGTGCCACATCATTGTGGATGTAATTATGTAGTTCCAATAAAATGAGAAATTTAAAGTAAGTGGAAGTCCAAAGGTCACCTATTGAATGAGAAAGGTCATATAGAAGGCTCATGAGAATTCAAAAAGTCATACGGAAGTTCAATTATCATGAGGGGAGCTCAAGAGTCATAGGGGAGGTGGAAAGTGACCTCATTTTCTATATATACACCCTCATAGGTTAAGTAATGGAATTTTCACCTTGGCTTCTCCAACTAGGCATTAGATAAGAAGATATTTCTTTTTGAGAGCAAGTGGTGACTTAACGCTAGATTATTGGAGCTAGTGGTGTTCATTATATCGATGTATCTTGGAACTTTCACTTAATATTTGAAGCTCGTTGAGCCAACACACTCTCATGCATATATCGTAAATTTTGTAAGACTATTTTTTTTTTCCAAGGAAAAATTCGTAATTTTATTATTGAAAACAAAATTACATGTTACATGTGCTGGTAATTTTCAATCAAGAGAGACTATGAGGTCTCAAGTAATAAATTATAATACATGGGGAGAAAAAATAAGTTTTTCTCCCTTTCTTCTTTTCGACATTCCGCCAAGCACCTTGTGTAGGTGTGGCCGAGATAAGGGTGAGCTAATTATCTTCAGTGTTTGCACCATTGTCCTTATCTGAATCTGAATTGTCTAAGATGTGATGTCGTTTGTTCCCACCGAAGTCTGGTGCGTCAGTGTCCTTTGTCAACTGGACCATGGGGGTAATGTCAAAAGGGTATTGCATCTCTTGTTCTTTTGACTCTGGTTTAGTGGTTTTCTGATGATGTTCACTTGGATTGAGAACATCCTCTTCTTATTTTGTCCCCTGTTCTAGTTCGCTTGAGGGAAACTGCCACCCTTTGGGAGTTTTCCCTGTCTTTTTTTTCTTTCTGTTATCTCTTTTTTCTTCTAGATATGTATTTTGCAAATGACTGGTGTTTCTACATATTGAACATCTGAATGCGGTATTTTTGAAGTCAAGATGTTGTGTCCATTTCTGTTTTTTTTGAATCATTTGTATGCATTCTAGCAGCCCTTTACTGAGGTCCACTTCCACACACATGCGTGCAAATGTGTAGACTCACTCTGCCAAGTGTTGAGTGTCTGCTTTGATATATCTCCCAAGTATGTTCCCAATGCAAGCTAATACACTTTCATTCTAGAAATTAAGGGGAAGGTTGTAAAGCCGAACCCAGACAGGAATTTTGGTCACCTACATGGTGTTTGCATCAAAATCTGGGAACCAAGGTGTGATGAAAAGCCGAGTGGATCCCCAGAACCATGGTCCCTCCCTAAGGATGATGTCTTTGGCTTCCGAGGATGAAAACTTGACAATGAAAAACCCCTTTGAGCAAAGGTGGATTTCACAGTCCATAGTCCAGTTGGTGAATATCCATTGAAAGAGCTTCATTGGCTTGGGCCAGAAGCTGTTTAATATGTATATTTTTGCTTGAGATTCAAATGAAATTTAGTTTTTGTCTATTTCTGGAATATTTATGTTCACTTCTAGTATGAAATTCAGTTGCTCAACAATATAAGGTTTGGGAGCATTTTCAGCTGCTTTGGTTGAAATAAGAACTTTGATTTCCCCCTGTAGTATGTGCCTGTATGAGGGCCCTTTCAGGTGGTCAGGTTTTGGAGTGCTGGTCCCCCTGGAATTTCCTAGAGGTCTGTGCTATTCAACGGCGCCACCCCTCAATCTCAGATTGAGAAAGATAGTGGAACCAGAATAGATGGAGTAATCTGTTATTGTGCAGTGGTCTTGGAGGGATCTTCCATT
Organism: Pinus albicaulis; assembly: GCA_034641835.2. Taxonomy (NCBI): domain Eukaryota; kingdom Viridiplantae; phylum Streptophyta; class Pinopsida; order Pinales; family Pinaceae; genus Pinus; species Pinus albicaulis. Next base: position 1,018,861,552 of record CM076583.1, read on the forward strand.
GTGGATTAAATATTTTAGATGGCTAGGGTAACCAGTAGCATGACTAATTTTTAGTTTCAGCACATCAACCCCCTCGTTTTCCTAAGCCCAAATAAGTACATTGTTACCCATAGGGGGTTTAATAAAAATATAAAAGCATACAACACTTACCTCTTTTTCTATGCTTGTTGTGTGGTCATTTAGGGTGTTCGGCCTTGGTTGTAGAGTCTAGGTCCATAGGGGGCTAGGAAGCAATGCGCAACAATGGGTAAATGTGGGGGCTTGTGTGTCACAGATAAGAGAAAAAAACAAGGGAGCGTTGTCGCTAGAGAGTCCCCGAACACACCAAATGCCCTAGTAGAGGCATTGTGCCCCTCCCAACTCAGAGTCTATAATTCCTAGCATTGGGCAGGGAACCAGTAAGTTGCAGCAAATAGAATGATGCACATCCATGTTCCCAAATAAAGGAGAACTCTTGTAAATACAGACCTCGTGTAATGACTATCTGGTGCAAGCATTCGAAAGCGTCCCTGGGAAGAGACCGCATGGAGCATGAAGGTGACGGCAGGCGGCCATGGTGGGGGCCGAGGAACCGCAACACTCATTCTGAAACAAAATATTTTTGTGGGGGTTTTCCCTATTACAAAAACGAACAATGGGGCAGGTGATAGAGGTCGTCGCCAAGCCTCCTTGGTGACCGAGGCAATAAACCCTAACTGCCATTATTTTCGCCACAGATATGTCGTTCTCTGTCTCCAACCACTTCCATTAAATGTTGTAAGACTATTATTTTAATGTTTCGAATATATGTTTTTCTCATTTGTACTAAATAAATTGAACTATTTCATTGACTTTGGTGCTCACTTTTTTGAATGTGCGGGGTACTTATTTTAACGATTGTTACTTGTATGTGAACTATTTTGCTAGTTGATTACTAATTATTTCACATGTATATGTGTGTGTCTTTATTATAATATTATTGTTACTTTTCTCATAAAGGCTCACTTTCATTTCCCTCTAGCGAAAGAACCTTGATACATTCTACAATTGAACATTTCACAAGCCATACTCGCTTGTTCATTCAAAAGTTCATGTACATTTCTCTCTTGTGCTAACTATTACAGCCAAAGAAATTCCTTAAGAAAATGGCAATCCAGCCTTATTTCTCGAAGGGATCCTATACCAAATGGTGTGAGGTCTAATTGAGACTTCACATCAAAAATACCCCTTTCATATTGGCGGATTCCAACACCATCAACAAGCACTTGTTTTTCTTTATGTATATATATGATCAACATTTAATATATTAAGTTAAACATATATTGTTCAACTAAATTAATTAATATATAAATATTAATAGATTGAATTAAATTAATGTAAACGTAAACTTTTAAATAATAAATTTATTGATATATTAAATTATTTTAACCAAAAATTATTTAATATCTAATACTCATACAGATATGCCCTTTTTAAGGGTTACATGTAAATTTAATGATGAGTAATGGATAAACTATGAACCACTCCTCTGGTTCGCATTATATTTTTTTTTTCTCCATGACCATGACCATAGTACCATGTTTGTAGCTAATAATTATACTCATTTTTAATGACAATAGTTTTATTTGTAGCTAATAATTATACTCTATGTTTAACTACTTTCCAAGTAAGATAATTGGCTTCAAAATATGATGCTCTCAAGATATATGAAGGGAAGAGGCAATGAATTATTCAGAGTCGAGGGATGTGGTATGTTGTTTAACTTGTTAGAGACAGGGAAGGGAATTCCATACAAGGTTATATGACTGGAAGCCATCAAGTTGATTTTTGAAACTGGTAATTATAGTGAAAATAATAAGGATGCATGTATGCATTTTCCATGTCAGTCGTGTGGAGGTGTTATCCTCTTGAAGGAAATGGAAAGGTTTCATAAATGACGAGATATATGAGAATGAAAAACCCATTTTTAAGGTCACTGCTTCGCCCATTAGTTGTTTCAAAAGGGACCACATTAAGGTACCCCTCACTAGTTCATACAAGAATAAAAGTGGGTGGAACTATAGGATTATTGGTAGTTTCACTGAACGAGCATGTGACATCTAGGACCACACCGGTGCAATTGCTACAGAGGTAGTCCCATTATTTCTCTCTCTTTTTATTTTTCTTCGTCACCTAAATGATCGAAATATTAAACGGTATGAAGGTGCTTGTGATTATTATAGTAAGGGAGGTAAAGGACATATACAATGTTGTAGTGTGAACAGGAGTTGATTAAGCATTCATTTTTTGGGTAGTTGTTATTCTTGACAAACATAGTGAAGAAGATTATGGCTATTGAGACTATTAACATATACTTCATGATAAAAATTGTAGATAAGGAATAATTGGTTCTAAAGTTGTTGGCATTCAACCGAACATTTATATGCATTCGTGAGTAGGTGATGTTCTGATATTAACATTAATGTAAAGTGCTTTGGAATTATCTATTGTAAATGCCAAAAGTATAGTTTGATATAAAGTGGGATAAAAGAATATGGTAAAATATTCGAGTATGGTACTAGCAGTTGAAGTTTTGGGAGTAAGCTAACCATTCGACAGAATGCCTTTTGGTTTTTGCACCCCCGGCGACCGGCGAATCCCTCCAATGAACGCAGGCCCCACACCCCTCCCCGTCTTCTTCCATCTCCATCCCACGAATTTACCGTTTGAAGGAGCCCATTTAGGAGCTAGTCACCATTTCCATTTCCTCCCAACTACGCACAGGGGAAACCATGAATGAAAATATTTTCCCGCATTCCTCGAGCCACTTCAGCCCACTCTAAACGTCTCCCTGCAAACCAATCAAGGGAAGACGCCAGAGCCATGGTGGCATGATCCTGTAACCAATGGAACATTGAAATTCCTTATTAACCAATAGACCGATTGAACATGAAAAAATGAAAGCCATCGCTATAATACTACTGAAAATTTGATTGAATGAAAGCCCTCACTGGACCACTACTAAAAACTGGTCTGTTTTTTTTAGTGAATGTCTATTTTTTATTTCAATGTCTATGTATTTTTAAGTGAGAATCCCTGTTGCGCCCACTCCACCGTTGCGGAAACTCAGTTAAACACATACTTGCTTTAAAATGGTAAAGCAAGTGAAATGGAAATCAATAATTTCCCTTCCGGTGCAAAACCCTAAAGAAAAGCTCATCTTCTCTAGGTCGGATTTATATTGGTCTCTTGTACAAGGAAAACACATGGACTCCTTAGATCCGATGGCAAAAATCCCTTCAACTAGAATTGGAGACTTTATTAAAGGAGAGGAAATGAACCCAAATGCTCCATTTTATTTCACCCAGGTACAAAAAAAATTCCCAGGCTCAAGGCTTACTGCTTCCTTGCTATATGAAGTGTAAGTTTTTTTATAAATCCTACGTATATATGTTGGTATTAATAGTGCTTAAACAGTTTTCATGGAATCATATGTATTGAGTTTCAAACTTTTTTATGTAGCTATGCTTGTTCATATGGCTCCGATGACAGAAGGGGACAAGACAAAGTGAAGCGAAAATACTCATTTGTGAAAAAGAGGGGATGCCAATGCCATTTCATTGTCAAAATTATGGTTCAAATCCCTGAGGTTGCGATAATAACATATAACATGTATGAGCATGTATATAGCCAAGGATTGCCTTGTGATGGCCAACATGACACCTCAGGTCCTGCTAGGGTTCTGCATCAACCAAAGTTATCAAAGGACATGGTTTCCTATGTAGAGAGTTGTTTCTTCTTGGATGTGCCAGTTGACTCTGTTTGCAAAATGCATGTTAAAAAATATATTGACATGGATGCTGCAACTCAAGATAGGTATTTATTTTTGTGTAGGAAAGATGTTTTAACATATATAATCGTCTAATGAAAGGAAAATATTAGTTGCATAAGAAGGATGAAATGAGTGTGAACCTTTGGTATAGGAAACACCAAAATGATTTTTTGTTTTATCAAAAGCCCAATGGTGGAGATGTCCCTTTTATAGTTGGAATTCAGACAAAGTGGATGTTGGAGACCATGGTGAAGCTATTGAATAATAGCCTAATAACCATGGATTCAACATTAAACATGAATAAGTATGGGGTGAGTGTATTAAGAATGATTGATCTAGTACAATAACTTGATTAATAATTATTGATGATCTAAAGTTGATGATCTATGTATTTTGAATATGATAGTATCAATTGTACACACTCTTCATTTTCGATCACCAACAAAGTGGGGTGCTAGTTGCATGGGTGGTGGCATCATGTAATACATCTCAGGAAATTTCTCTATGGTTAGAGCAGCTCATGCATAGGTGTCACCAAGTTGGTCATAGTTGGAAAGTTAATGCTTTCATGGTTGATGACGCATTGGATGAAATTGGTGCTTTAAGGTAACTTCAATATTCTTAATTTACAATACAACTTGTATTTGTTACAAAAATAACATACTTGAAATGAATTGACTGTGGTAGGAGAATCACAAGGTGTAATGTTATCTTGTGTGTTTGGCACATACGTCGAGCATGGCTAAAAAATGTGAATTGATTGGCCAGTAATCTAGAAATAGCAAAAGAAATATTTATTGATTTGGGTTTAATTATGAATTATTGTTCCAATGTTGAAGTGAGCAATGCAATTAATGCCTACTTCAACAAATTTGCAATTGACGAAAAGTTCCTAGACTATTTCCATAAGAATTGGGTTGCTGGTGATAATATTTGTAAGCTGAAAAAGTTACATTTCTCTTTTTGGTTTGAAATATGGATGAAACATCTTCATTAAGCCAATTTTTATGTAATTAGGGATGTGGGTCAAAGGTTGTCGGGATTTTCCCCATAAAAATCAGGAGACAAACAATGTTGCGGAATCATATCACTGTTACCTAAAGACAAAATTTCTATCTGGTAGAAGAAAGAAATGTTCTCGTAGGATGGATTGGTTGATATATGTTCTTCTAACAAATTTTGAACCATGTTATTGGTTTAAGGAAATTCTAAAAAAGGAAGAATTTTTAAATAATTACAAGAAAGAGAAACAATTGGAATCATCAGTGGAAAAAGAAAAAAAGAATACCAGTTAGTGATTGCAGCCCTCATTCGCAAATGTCTCATTATTTTTGGGTGAGGATTCAATCTAAAGTTAATAAGAAATATCTTGTCACTTTTCATCGTACAAATTTCAAAAATTGTGATTTCCCATGGTCTATTCGTCGCAACATATGCAAGCATGCCATAAAGGTGGGTTGGTTGTGTTCCAGTTCAATGGCTTCAAGCCAATTAAAAAATCATCAAAGCACAACTGAGTCATACAATGACCCTCCTAAGATAAATATAGAGGAAATATCTAATCTTCCTGAAGATGCAAACACAAATGCCATGGATAGTCACAATGTTGATGTAAATGTTGAACAAATTGAGATGGCCAAGGAGGAGTTATTTGGCTACTTAGACCTGGTTCAAAACAGTCCTCCTGCTACTTTGACCAAGATTGAACAGTTGATTGCTTTAGTTAAAAAATTGTTGGATGACGCCAACAATATTCATATTATGGATTATGAATTCATGTGTGGATTGGGTGCTTTTGAGTTGTCTTTGAAGAGGACGAAGAGTTTCCTAAGCCCCAAAAAGAGAAGAAAAACAAGGCAACAAAATGCAAGATTGGAAATTGACTTGAATATCCCGGCAGATGAAGATGAACCATTTCAGTTTGAAAAACTCAACAAGTGAGGTCTCCCTCGCGCCAACAATGAATGCTTTTCCAGTTTTCTTGTGCACGGTTTTGTTTTCAATTTGATTTTAATATTTATTCCTGTATTAGATGTATTTGATGTATTAATGTTTTGTTGACTATGTCCATGTATGTTTGATAGGTGGTGAGGATATCGTTGGATATTTCTCTAATTTGATTGAATTGTCATTTAAGGTGATTAAATAACTCCATGCATTTACACTTAGTCTTTTAATAAATTGATTGTTTTTTAAGTCATGGAAGATAGATTTCAAGTGGTTTTGCATACTTGCATAATTGCATATATTGGTGTGCAAACAATAATTTGATATATAAATTTGAATATAAAAAAATGGAAATGTAACAAAATTATTAGAGGAATTTCAATGAAATTGTAACCAAACATGTCAAACACAATTTTACCAGTTTTTATAACTAACAAAAGAAACTGGAAAGTTTTATATTACAACATCAAATATAATGTGTTTGTTGTCTATGAGTTGCTGCAACGGTGAGACAGTGTTGCAGCAATGGTGAGCCAGTGTTGCAGCAATGGTGAGTCAGTGTGTCAACAACTGTGAGGCAGTGTGTTAGTAATGGTGGCCCAGTCTATCAATCTGAATTCGTGGATGAAGGGGGACATTCATGAAGATTTCCGATACAATAATCACTATGTCCTCGTTCATCGGGATGAAGATTCCCTCTTGTCTCCATAATTACATTCTAGCAATCAGATTCTTCTTTTTTTGTCAACATATATTTCTTTTTATATACCCTTGTTGGAAGCCAGATCATTCGATACTGAAATCTAAGACCTATCCAATGATTCCGACACTATCCTATAGCAATAATATATCGAGCAACCCTTGTTAAGGCTGTCTTTAAGTTGAGGTAGTTAAATGGATATTTATTTTGGGGTTGTTTTCCCATCCTATCCCACCTTGCTTTACATCCTCCATGTGCCTTAGTTTCCAATAATTGAATCTGGCATGCACAATATGTAATGGTCATCTCCCTATTCTCGGAGATAACCTCTGCTGCTTCTGGAGAGTTGATGGATTTTTGATGTTCTTCTATCACCTCCATAGGTTTGGGATGTTCTTGTCTAACCCACAGAAGGCTCTCGGAATTATGGAAATAAATGTTCACATCATCCAACCAACTGGCCTAATTTCTCAAATACAATACAAAGGCCTTCAATTGGACATCTCCTGTAACATGGTTGGGATTCCATTTTTTATTATAAGGTACCAAAAAATTATGTTGGTACAGTTCATAGAGCAAGTCTCTATCTTGATCACAAATTGACATATATGCCTCCAAGAAACCATCACTTCTTTCAACCTGGAGAGGGATATTTTGGATGATAGCATTCTTTTTAAATATCAGGAATTTTTCAGTCAAGTACGTTTTGTAATTGGTTGAAGGAGCCCTGCAAGTGAGCACACCATCCATTAGGTGTCTAAGTTCTTGCTTATCCTTCACCAACTTGGTCACGCTCCTTTCCAACTCATCCACTGTTTTTTTATGTCTTCGTAAAACTTGTTTTTATATTCTTCTTCGCATATCTTGCCAAGGCCAGGAAGTGATTTTTTGTGCACACTGTAAGGTTTTAGGTGTCTTGGATATGTGTATTTAGACATCTGTAATTTATCCTTTGGTTCCTCATCATATTTTTTCTCACTAATGTCTTTGGTCAGTTTGATCTTTGGTTCCTCATCCTCTGTTAGTTTCATATCTCGTTGTTGTTCCTATGTGTCTATACCCATTTCTTTTGTTACTTTGATATGTAATTCCTATCCTCTGTATGGACAACTGTGATTTTGGTATGGGACTCTGCAACTTCAATGTCATCAGTCTATTTTTTTCCAAGGGGTATATCTTGTTGGACCCTTGGAGAAGGAATACCTATGTCATTAATGGGTATGGACTCTGCAACTTCAATTTCATTAGTCTACTTTTTTCCAAGGGGTATATCTTTTTGGACCCCTGGAGAAGGAATACCTATGTCATAAATGGGTATGGACTCTGCAACTTGGGCCAAGCAATCTAATCTATCAAAAGTTTATTTTTGTCTGAGCTCATCTATTAGGGTTTTAAATTTGATCTATAGTTGTCTGTTTTTCATCTAGAGAATCATATTCTTCCTTAATAATGAAATATACAGAGGAAGATGTTTACAGGTGCTTACTTTTGCAATGTGCTTCTTTGTCAATTCTGGTGGTTTAGTTGGTTGGTCCTCCTGATCATCTCCATACAATTTTGGTTGTGCAGCTGGTTGATCCTCCTGATAATCCCGACACAATTTTGGTTGTGTAGTTGGTTGGTCCTCCTGATCATCCCCATACAATTCTGGTTGTGCATTTGATTGGTCCTCCTGATCATCCCCAAATAATTTGGGTTGTGCAGTTGGTTGTCCCAGCACTTTTCCCCTATACAATTGCTGGGACTCCTCTTCATCCGCATACAACATTTGAATTTAGATAAGGCCATCGGAGTCGTACCATTCAGTTAGTCCCGCTATGTATTCATAGTCAGAATTAGGAGAGGGAAGCTTATCAACTTGCTCTTTTGTGTCGGCAAGTTGGCCTAATCCTTCTTCCATGCATCCTTTGTCCATGACCCCTTCAATTAATACATCCTTTGGATACTCTTGCTCTTGCTATTGCTCTTGTTCTACTGCTATCTTTTCTGGGAGTTTTTCTGCAACAACAGGGAGGGTTTCAGGAACTGGAGCATAATGACCTCTCTTTCCCCTATTCTTCTTGGCTTTTGGCACTGCTGCCGGGCATTTCATATATCCTCTCAATCTTCTGGTCATAGGTTTACTCCCCAATATTTTTACTTCATCATCATCATCTTGGCCATCTCCTTTACGTTCAGCTTTAGCAACAAAAACCCTAGAAACCCTCCTAGTTTGAACACATGGTGGCTCAGTTGTCATATGGAAAGGTTCTGTGGGAATTTCTGCAGGTGGGAGGTCAATGAAACCAGTTGTAGGTGCGAGGTCATGGGGCAAAGTTGTAGCTAGGCAGTCATGGGGCGGAGTTGTAGCTGGGGGGTCATGGGGCAAATTTGTCGCTAAGGGGTCATGGGGTGGAGTTGTTGCTAAGAGGTCATGGGGTGGAGTTGCCATTGAGAGGTCATGGGGCGGAGTTGTAGTTCGGGGGTCATGGGTCAGAGCTGCAGCTGGGGGATCATGGGGTAGATTTGCTGCTAAGGGGTCATGGGGTGGAGTTGCTGCTGAGAGGTCATGGGGTGGAGAGGCCATGGGGCGAAGTTGCAACTTCAACATGAAATGGCCTTCCAACTAGTTCATCCCAAGTTCTCCCTTCCCTTTGCAACACAACAACCACCAAAATTTTAACAAGGAATTGGTGGGAAAGGATTTCGAGCGACCGTTTTGATTTCTGCACACCTCAGGCCATTTGGTCTAGGGTTTCTGCAAGAAATAGGGGCATGTTAAGAAACCTTCCATGACGCAGGTGGTCTAACAAGTGGAGGTGCTCATAATAAATAACCACGTACCTTCCTTCACAATTGAAAAATATCTGGACAAGGAATGGAGCATCCGACCGGGGTTGTGGTAATGACTTCCTCTCATATCTTGAGCCACTCATGATCAGTCGTTCACCTGCCTCAAGGAAATTCCTCGCAATATCAGGTTGGGGTTTTTGGGGTGCAAACCACTTTTCTCCTGTCTGGAATAACCCTGCTACCTGTGATCTACCCTCCCTGTAATGCATGGAAAATTCTAGGGCTATGTCATTGTGATGCCCCTGAAACCTGCGAATATAATCTATCTAGTCGACCTTTTCAAATAATTATTTAATGGGTGGAAATGCGTCTAACAATTCTTTGGCACTTTCATGGCGTACTCTTGCACCTCCCATCTCTAGCAAGAGTTCAAAGTGGCTATGGTTGTGTTGTCTGTTTGCAAGAGTTTGAATGTGGGACAATGGCGCAATGGAAGAGTTGGGGTAATGGGCACAATAATAAATTAATAATGGGGAAGGGTTATTTATGGTGGTGCTTGTATGTAGACATGTGTTGCTGCAAGGGGTCGAGAAATAGATATGCAGAGGGTTAAATGAAATTCATCTCAACCACATGATGAATATCATTTATTTTGCATTGCCAATTAATATTTTGACATTTATATGAAACCCCACCACCCAGCCAACCACTCTTAAGATTTTTTTTAGAAGTTTAATTATAAAGTTCTAAATACTATTAAAAATAAAATAATCAAACCTTTTTATATAACCTTAAATGACAAATTGTGTTCAGGGTACCTTCTATATAGGACTCAAAATAAAACCATTTATAAATATGGATACATTGTAACACCCTTAGAACAAAGCCATTTATAAAAATTTCCAGATTGTAACAAACTGAAACAATTCCCTTCCCCATTTCCAATCATGCCACTCAACAAGAGGCCTAGAGAGACAAAATTTTGCTCAGGGTGTCTATTTTTCATTTTGATCGTACTTCTTTCTTGGTATATGGGATGAACTCCCTTGAGATCTATCCCAAGATGACAATTTATATGCATTCCTTTACTCTCTGGATATCTTCAGCAACATGTTAAAGAACTAATGTAAGGAGCAAGATTCATTCTGTGTGGTGTTGTTGAGGCCTCAGAATTCTGCTGTCAAAACATGGGGGAAAACCACCCAGTCTGAACCTTAAAGAAACTCCTTTTTGGTTTGGTATAGTGGTTCTGAATGGGGTTAATGGGATCAGTTTCCCAATAAGGATGTTTTTGAGGGTGTGATTATATGGAATGCAAATGGAAATGACTTTAATCTATTATATCCATCTATCTAAACTATTTATTCTATTATATACCTAGGATGTTTCTTCCTCTATGCGATCTAAAAAGATATCCTTCAACTGCTAGTAATATAGATCATTTAACAGTTGAAAGAGATGAAAAATATGTAAAATGATTCTTCATACAAATTAGTTTGACTAGAATAATTGTGAAAATATATCGCATTCATATATGTGATTATACATTAAGAAACTACAGACAATTATTACAATAGAAGTGCATGTAACATTCATCTATATTAACGTTTCAAACATATAATGAAATAAAATATGACTATCAATCTATAAATAAAAACTTAATAAAAGTGAATAAATGTACCATATGTATGAAGTCATACTCATGTAAACTGATAGTAATTGATCTGCTCCTTCTCACTTTCAAGCAATTTAAAGAGTACAGTAGTGCAACATCAATTAAACAGCTTTAATTATCAAAAGATAATAGATGTGTTCCATTAATTCATCAAAGCACTTACAAACTTACA